>RJWJ010004941.1:0-71798 GCA_004363605.1 Indri indri
AAATTGGAGTTTTATTAAGAATTTTACATTCTTTGTCTATCATCACTTTGGTTTTTAAACCCAGTAGTTCTTCCTTTTTTTTGAAATTTCATCTGGAGGGTACCATGTTTATCTCATTTTAATAGATACAAGTCTCATTAGAAAGGCTGAAAATATATGCATGTGGCATGTAAAAGACAAACAGGAAATTTTGACTTTAGATCTCCTTCAGTCATACTGAGAAATACCTTCAAGCTCATTTATTTGTCATGAGATGACAGGTTTGTATTTGAGAAAATTGGATCGTGCCTTTCAGTACATCACAAATATAAACCCACCACCTAATAAATATTCTGTAGTTCCTGATAACTGACAAAACACATCTACATGACTTTCACGGTGGAAGGATGAAGAATCCTTTATGCTATGCCAGTTTTCACATGTACTTTCTTCTTCCATTTGAGCTCTCTGGGAAATTGTGCAGCAAAGACAAGGTCCTCTGGTTGAGAAGCATAAGTAGAACTTTTAATCAGCTTTCAGTTTTTCTTTGCTTACATTTGTTGATTGGTTACTTTTAGATAAAATGATGTTTAGTGAGATTCAATTGAGAAATGATTTTTGAGTAAGGATCTTGGAGAATTGGGGTTACTGGTCACGTGGGTATGCAGGAGAACAGCATTCCAGGGTGAGGAAGTGGCAAGTGCAAATGCCCTGAACCCCGGAATCTAATAAGTATCATTGGTCTTAGATTATGCATTGTTTATTCCTTCATTCATTTTCTTTTTTCTTTTGAGACAGAGTCTCACTCTGTTGTCTGGGCTAGAGTGCTGTGGCATCAGCCTAGCTCACAGCAACCTCAAACTCCTGGGCTCAAGCAATCCTTCTGCCTCAGCCTCCTGAGTAGCTGGGACTACAGGCATGCACCACCATGCCTGGCTAATTTTTTCTATATATATTTTTTTAGTTGGTCCAGCTAATTTCTTTCTATTTTTAGTAGAGACCGAGTCTCACTCTTGCTCAGGCTGGTCTCGAACTCCTGAGCTCAAGCAATCCACCCGCCTTGGCCTCCCAGAGTGCTTGGATTACAGGCATGAGCTACCGTGCTCTGCTGTTCATTCATTTTCTTATACATCCACTTACTTAACAGCTCTTGAGCACTTACAATTTATAAGGCTTTGGGTTAAGCATAAGAAGAAATTAAGGTGAGCCATGCATGCTAATCGTATTAAATTACATAAACTTTTAGATTCAAAAATAAGTAAAACTATGATAAAAATCTTTAAAATACTAATAGGTTACTTGTTTATTCTGCTCCAACCACAATGGGCTCTTTGCTATTACTAGAACCCACCATGCACAATCCTGCTTCATGCCTTTGCACTTGTTCCCTCTAAAATGTTATTTCCCCAGAAAGTCACATGGTTATCAGGATGTCATTTAAAAAATATCTTTTCAGTGAAGCCTTCATTGGTCACCCTCTCTATAATGTTACTAACACAATATGTATTTTTCATTTTTTTCTGCTTTATTATTACTTTTATTTTATAATTAGCACTTATCATCTAACATACTATCAATTGAATTTATTTTGTATTTTATCCATCTGCCTCACTAAAATGTAAGCTTAGTGAGGGTGAAATTTTTTTGGTCTTTCTGGTTTATTTATTTGTTTCTCCAATGCCTAGAACAGTTCCCGACATATGATAGATGCTCTGTAAGTATTTGTGGTCAAATACGTAAATGTATTAAGTGAAAAAGGCAAAGTGCAGAACAATGTGTATAGTACACCATTATTTATTTGAAAAATATGAAAAATAAGCATGTATGAGCTTGTGTGCACATAAAACATCTCTGAAAGGGACCACAAGAAAACAAATCATTGGTCGAATAAAGGCCAAGGAGGAGGGTGGCTGGAAAGGGAGATTGCTCATCGTGTATTTTAAAATACATTTCAACTTCGAACTATGTAAATTGATTATCTATTCAAAATATCAGTTAAAAATCAAAACAATTTCAAAAAAATACAAGGCAGAAAGCAACAAGTGCAAAGAAAAAGCAGACTTCCAATGGGGGAAAACACAGCAGTGGGTTTGGCTTTAAGGGACGGGTGGTGTGTGGGCATGTGGGTGACACTGGAGGAAGCAAACTGCATGAGAAGAGCACGAGCCATCCAGGTGCAGAGAACACACAGCACAGCTTGGGAACAGACACGATTTGGCTCAACTGGAGTCAAACATATGTTGATAAATAGTTTAGAACAAAATTATGGAGGCCTCAATTGCCAGGTTACAAAATTTGGACTTGAAATTGTAGAATAAGTTGACTCTTAATAATAATGACATGACATGCATCCTGGAATTCTATGGTACCATTAAATAAAAGATGAATAAAAGTAGGTATAAATTACCTTAAAGATAGAGCTAGATGAGGCCATATTGAGAGGAGAGGAGGGGAGGGACAAAATCAGACATTTAATAAACATCTATTTTTTTCAGATTTCTATTTTTCTTACAGAAATTATGATACATATTCACTGTAAAAGTATTCAACCAGTATGACATAAATATAGCCAAATTAGTCTTCATCGTTGGTCAGCTTCTCAGAGGTAGCCATATCCTTGTAGGTAATGTGTTCAGATTTCTTTTCTAAATTTTTTGAGTAAATATATAATCCTTTAAAAATGGGATCCATATTGTGCACACTGCTTTGCAATTTAATTTATTATATCGGCATCATTCTGTTTCAATTCATATAGGGCTATGACATTCCTTTTGCAGTGCATAAAAATATTGTTCCATTGTGGGGGGCATATGATTATTTTAATCAGTTCAGCATACGTGGATGTTAAGATTGTTTTCTGTGTTTGTGTTAAAGACAACAAGTATTTTCAATTAAAAAGATCGTTAGATATTACTGTGCTTTTATTGCTATTGCCTTTGAATTCTCATTCTGTTTTCATAAAGTTGATAGATGACTTAGTACTCGAAAGTTAGCCCTTGTTACTAATTATCCAATTTAGAAATTCTAATAATGTTAGACAAAAATTGAAAAGCAAATTATATGCTTTAGTTATCTATTGTGGTATAACACAACACCTTAAAAATTAGGGCTTTAACCAATAATTTGTAATTTCTTTCTGGTTCTGTGTGTTAACTGGGTATTGGTAGGTGGTTCTCACTTGGGATCCTTAATGCTGTTGTGGGCAGATGGTGCCTGGGGCTGGAATCGTCTAAAGGCTCAGCTGGGCTGGTGTCTAAGATAACTTCTTCATTTATAGTTAGGTCCTCAGTGCTCCTTGTTTTTACTCTATTCATTTCCTCTCCACGTGGTTTGGTCTTCTTTGAGAATAATGGTCTAGTAGTTGTACCTCATAAATGGTAGCTAGCTTCCAAGAAGCAGGAAACAGAAGTCACCAGGCTAGTTAAGGATTATGCCAAGAATTATCATGGTATCAGATCCGCCTTGGTCTTTTTGTCAAAGCAGTCACAGGGACCACCCAGGTTCAACAAAGTGGAGAGCCTAATTTTTGGTGGAAGAGTGGCAAAATCACATTGCAGAAGAAAATGTGGGATGGGAGACCATGCAGTGACATTTTGGGAAAATACTATCTGCCATAGTATGTTACATGTGTTCTCTAAGGAGTGAAATTTCTACCCCATCCTCTGATAAAAAGCCATCTGGGTTACCCAATTATATTATTGCTACAAAATGCACCTGGCACTAATTGTTTAACCAGTCATTATATTGTTTGTGCTCAAGTTTCTTTACATATATCATGTATACAATTTGTATAAATGTAATAATTCTTTCAATTAATATTTATTAAGCACCTACTATACATCTAGTTTTGGGGTCTGCAGAGACAAATATCACACATCCTTAGAATGTCTACATAACTAATGAAGTAGGAAAAACAAATATCTAAACAAATGTAATGGAATGGTAAAGACACAATGGGAGAAGTTGTTTCAGGGTGGGTTGGTGTAAAAGTGGGGGTGTGGTCATCAGAAGGTTAATAGTGGAGATGACAGAAGATGAAGCTTGGAGATAAATTAGAGTTATCCAATGGTTAAGATGTGGCAGGGCATTTGAGACAGAAAAGTCATAGAGACATGAAACAGATGGACAGAGGGGGCATGAACAGCTTTGCATTTTAGAAAAACAAAATACTGTGGCAGTGATACAGAGAATGGATTGGTAGCGTATGAGATTAAAGGCAATGGATCATATTAGAGTCTATTTCTTTGTGAGAGATCATGGCCTAAATTAAAAACAAAAAGGCACAGGAATGGAAATGCAAGGTCAGATACAAAAAAGTTTAGATAACAAAATTTATAAGATTTGTTCACTGACTATTTGGGTATTAGGCTGAGAAAGAGAAGGGAATCTAGAATGACTCTTAAGTGTTTGGCTAGGGCATGTGGTGGCTAGAAGTGCTATTGACAAAAAAAGGAATGCAGGAGAAGGAGCAGGATTGGAACAATCTGTGTTTCAAACATCCATGGGAAATCCGGGTAGAGATGACCTTCATCACATTCAAGGATCTTAAGCTGGACGTATGGGTTTGGGAATGATCAACAAGTAGGTAGCAACTGAATGCATGAGCTCAGCTAGCTCACATGGAGATGGAAGATACTGAAGAAGACCGAGCGATGAAGACCAGAGAGCAAGGAAGAGAAGAGGCAAGAGTGTAACAGGGAAATGAGGGATGGACAAAGTTGCAAGATGAGCGTGGCAGTGTGAAAGTTCTAAAGAGGTCAGGCAAGTTAGGTCAGCAGAGTCCGTTCCATTTGGACATTAAGAGATCACTGGTACCTTTGCCTATTCAGTATAGTTATGTCAGCTAAAGGTGGTCAGTTTTGTGTCAAAAGGGTGAGGGAAAAGTGGGACAGGAAAAATTATTTTAAGTGACATAGTTGTTTTCAATACAGTCACGTGCCACACAATGACTTTTTGGTCAATGGAGACTGTCTATACAAAGGCGGTCTCCTAAGATTATAATGGAGCTGAAAAATTCCTATTGCTTAGTGATGATGTAGCCATGGTAACATCCTAATGCAATGCATCACTCATGTGTTTATGGTGATGTGGGTGTAGACAGACCTACTGGGCTGCCAGTTGTATAAAGTATAGCACCTACAATTATGTAAAGTACATAATACTTGTTAATAATAAATGACTATGTTACTGGTTTATGTGTTTACTATACTATATTTTTATCATTATTTTAGAGTGTACTTCTACTTATAAAACATAAAAGTTAACTGTAAAACAGGCTCAGGCTGGTCCTTCAGGAGATATTCCAGAAGAAGATTCTCATGATAGGAGATAATAGCACCATGCGTGTTATTGTCCCTGAAGACCTTCCAGTGGGACAAGGTGTGGAGATGGAAGACAGTGGCATTGATGATCTTGACCCTGTGTAGGACTAGGCTAATGTATATGTTTGTATCTTAGTTTTTAACAAAAAAAACTTAAAAAGTAAAATAAAAATTTAAGTAGAAAAAAATTATTGAAAAAGGATAATAAGAAAGAAAATGTTTTTGTATAGCTGTCTAACGTTTGTGCTTTTAAGCCAAGCATTCTTACAAAAAAGTCAAAAAGTTAAGAAAGTTAAAAAGTTTATAAAGTAAAAATGTTACAGGAGGGTGAATTTATTATTGAAGAAGAACATTTTGTAAAATTTAGTGTAGCCTAAGTGTACAGTGTTTATAAAGTCAACCGTAGGCTGCACTAATGTCCTGGGCCTTCGCATTCACTCACCACTCACTCACTTGCCCAGAGCAATTTCCAGTCCTGCAAGCTCCATTTATGGTAAGTGTCATTTTTTATCTTTTATACTGTATTTTTACTCTACTTTTTCTATGTTTAGATATGTTTAGATACACAAATACTTACCATTGTGTTATAATTGTCTACAGTATTCTTTACAGTAACATGCCGCACAGGCTTGTAGCCTAGGTACAATAGGCTATACCACATAGCCTAGGTATGTAGTAGGCTGTACCATCTCAGTGTTTGTCAGTATGCTCTACGATGTTCACACAATGACAAAATTGCCTAGGATTTCTCAGATCATATCCCTGCCATTAAGTGGCACATGACTATATTTACCTTAATGTTTTAGTGCATTCTTTTTTGGTGGTATTCTTTTCATGTCTGAATGTACAACATACTTTATTGTGTAACTCTATGACAAACAGCTGTAAGTCTGAATTATTTCCTGATAGTAATTTTTCCCTAAATCCAAAGATACTATGTACATGTGGGTTGATTTTTTACCTTTTTTTTTTTTTTTTTTGCCACATGCTGCCTTAGCATCTAGGTGAACTTAATTCCCTGTCTCAACGAACTTACCTCAACATGCTTAAAATGTCAACCTTAGGAAATCATTCTTATAGGTTTAAATATTTCCGTTTTTAAGTGACCCTCCCTAAAACACAGACTCTTTTGATTGATGTAACATCTTGGCATGAATAAAACCACATTGAGAAAGGATAGGGAAGGTTGTAGTGGTACATATATAAACTTTGAGCATGAGCATGAGAGGATATTTGCTGGGACATTTGGAAAAAAACCTTGAATTTCCAGAGGCTGTGTAATTTCTTCTGTATAAATTCCAATGGCATTTCTAGTAGGGAATAAGGCAGGGAAATAGTCTTTACTGAACACCTACTGTGTTCTCTTGTATATGTTATCTCATTTTATAGTCACAAATATCCTCTAGAGTAGATACTGTTATCTGTACTTACGAATGGGAATATTGATGCCCAAAAGGTTGAATTGTTTGTTCAAGTTTACATTGCTAATCACAGAACCAGAACTTGAATGAAATTTTTCCAAAACCCTTGCAATTTCCAGTCCTTAGGCTAACTCATTCCTATCAATGTGTGATACTTATATAAATTCCTGGGTCTTGTGTCCCAGTGCCTCAGATTAGAACTTAAAGTCCTCTGTCTTCTCCTTCTCATATATTTCATTGTATTAGTCAATACTCTTATGGTTCTTAGTAACAGACACTTCATCCAAATTGACTTAAGCAGAAGAGGCAATTTATCGGCTATTCATATAGTTGAAAGTTTTGGGGGATATTGAAATTCAGGCATGATTGGATTCAGAGATCTCAAAAAAATTTTCAAGAATCTGTCTCTTTTTTTCTGTGTATGATCATTTCTTCCATTCGCATTGACACTTTCTCAGGCAGGCTGTCCCCAGGTAGTGGCCAAGGTCACCACTAGAAGCTCCAGATTTAGATTGTACCAGCTGAGTAGAACCAAAGGAAAGAGTGCATCTTTCCCAGAAATCTTCAGGCACTTCCTGGTATAGTTCTGATTGGTCAGTTTCAGTCACATGGCCATCCCTGAACTAATCCCTAAGATGGTAAGTGTGTGTTGTTCTCATTTGCCAGGCTTCAGTCACATTCTCAACTTGTGAGCCTTAGCCTCACCCAAACCACTGCAATTTAGAAATGGGAGAAGGGTGTTTCTCCACAGGAAAATCAAGGTGCTATTAGAAAAGAAGGGAAATGGAATCCTGGAAAGTCACAAACAACAGATGTCCACTATTCATTTTCACATTATTATCCCCTGGGCCTTCTGCTCTAGTCAGTAATGCAGATATGATTATGAAATAATTTTCTCATTTGCACATTCCTACCTGCCGTTTCCTTTGCACTTGTTATTTCAGTCCACCAATTGTCTCAAAGATTTTCTGTCAGAGCTTTCTCATCTTTACTCTGCATTCTGGAAGCATTGAGAAATCTCATTTTCCTTAAGTATATGTTGGTAAATGTTATTAGGCTTTTTAGATGTATATATATTATTTTTGACATATAACTTATAGCAGGGACTACCTCTTATTTTTATATAAGTATTCAAAGCCCAGAGGATAGGAACCCCCACATACATTGGGCTATAATTTAATTGGAAGACAATCATCCTAACCTTCCCACCATGTCACCCAGTGAAAGTGAAAGGCTGAATTTGGGGAATGTCATTTAGTAAAATGCTTTGTGATTATACTGGAATAAATCAATTTGAACTTATGGGACATGCATACCAGCTCCCTGTGGACCTAGTGCAGCTCCCATGTTTCCACCCTGACTCCATTAAGGTACTCATTCATTCATTCATTCATTCATACTATGTTGTGCTAAAGATTTTGGGGGCCATTGCTTGGAAGGTTTCGTCTTCCAGCCTGATGAATAAAGTGCCAATCTACAAGTTTCGATCTTTCCTCCATCTTCTCCTGACTTCCGTCTCTCTTCTTTTTCTCCTCTATGTTTCTCCCATGCATCATCATTCTTCTTTCCTTTTTTCTGCTGTCCCCTTCTTTTTGTCCTCACCTCATGACTCCTTTCCCTTTCTAGTATTTCTTCTCTATTTCTTGAGTTCATTAGCATTGCAATTAAATTCTATTTGACTACATAGTTTTTAACCAATCCTTAAGAGATAAATAGGAATAAAAATTATTGAAATCTTCATGTTCTTCCTTTGTCCAGGATATATTATGATTATCCTGAGTGGAAAATCGGCATCGCTAACATTCTTTCTAAAAACACAATTCAAACAAAATAAGCAAATTAGCGTAGAAATTCTCATGAGCATCTACTTGATGGTTCTTTATCTTATATTAAATATGAGAAAATTTTTCTTTCTATTAGATGTTTTCAGGGGTATTTTTTATAGCATAAAAAAAAAAAAATCCCCTTTGTAAAATCTCCACTCCAGGCAAAATGGCCCAATAAGTGATTTCAAAATCTCATGGATATTAGTGGAAATTGTTAAAAAAAAAAAAAAAATTGAGTAGTATACATTCTTTATTTGCTAATACCAAAATAAAATTGGACTGAAAAGTCAAATATTCTTGTATTATAGTAAATCTAAATAAAATTGAATGGTGTGGATTTTTTTCCTATTCCATTCAAATATTTATTAATCTGGCAAAAGAATAAATCCAAGACTCTTTCTTGATCAACTCTGGGCCTAACAATCTCTCTTATTTAATGTCCACACAACAATTGGATTACTATATAAAGAGGAATGAGAAAACTATTTCATCTTTAAATTTGCATCTTAGTTGCCAATAAAAGAATTGGATTTTTCATTTTACTATTTTATCATTGTTTATTTATTACTTAAATTATAATAATTATTTTATTGTTTACTATTCTTGTTTTTCATTGTTTTATTGGTTTTTTTATTGGCTTTTGAAATTGTTCCATTTTAATATGCCTCTCTGCGAAGGTATGGTAAAAATATACCTGTTTTAAATAAAATAAAAACAAAATGAACATATAAGGAAAGGCAAGCTTCAGGACAAATCTCAAGTACAAATAATTTTCCTATTCTTTCCATAATAAAAAAGAGGGAAATAGGAATTGGACCAAATAACTGCTGTGATGCTGTGGTGATGCCCATGGCAACACTTTTGGTGGTGAATTGAGAGCAATTCATTTTGTGTACAGGATATTTAATCTTCCTGACAGTATGAAATGCTTCATAAAGAGATTTTCCTATATTTGGCCTCTTGTACTTCAAACCCTAATACTATAGAAAGACAAGTCTAGACAGGAAATAATGGGAGAAATGAGAATGAGCAGATATAATACATGCTCAACAAAGTTTAAAATCTTGTTGGAGTACTTATAAGTGACCTTTTATTTTTGATTTATTTTTTAACCTTCACTTGACAAAATTCCAGCTAGATAAGTATAAAAGCAAAGCAAAATAAAATAAAACTCCATTCTTTTTTTGTTGCCTGGTTGGAAAAAATGAATATTTAAAAATACATTTTCTTCATTTTCTTCCCAATATTGTTGTAGTGTAATTAACACTCTGTTCTTGTCAAAGCTTTTGTCTCCCACAGTTGAGAATAGTGATAAAAAGATAAATACAATCAACATAATGTGGCCTATAAGCTGTTAATATTATGTCAAAGCAATAGTAACATGCACATTTCCTATATATTGAAAAGATGGTCTTGTATTATCTGCGCTGAGACCAGGAATAATACACATATGAAAACTGGTCAGAACACGCACATACATATGCGCAAGTATCTGATAAAGAGATCACTGAAAAAAATACTTTTTTGCGTCAGGCATTTACAGGTGATGACCCAAATCCTGTGACAATCTCAGTGGTCATGCAGCCATAGCCAAAGGAGCTCGGAGGCATCCTAGATTTCTGCCTGGCCCATGGGAGACAGGATGAAAACCTTAGAGACACTGTTGAAAAGTGTATGGAGAGGCTCAAAGGCAGTACAGGGCAGAACTCTAGAAAAGGACAAGCAATTTTTAAGACACACATTATTATAAGTTTCTGCTGAGGGAGGAGTAAATTTTTACCTAGATTTAGAGACTTTCTAAATTCCTTTGAAGGAATTTTTCATTGTTTTACAACTGTTTTTTAAACTAACTAAAGACTTCCCCTACATTCCACTACTGCTTTGATTTACTTTAAAACTTTCATTAAAAAAATGTTTAAGTGCATGCTTATGAAATAAAGGTAGTTAAACCTCAACTTCAATAAAACAAGTTCACTCAGTGCACCATTTAAAAAACTCCTCTTAAATGTAAAAAGGATCTGTAATTCACATTCTGCAAATTTATTTTACCACCAGATTTGAGGTAAATCTGCATTGCTGATACATCTGTTGTTCTGCCTTCATGCCCCAAATTTCCCCTAGTGGCCTAAAAAAAATGAAACAAAACTTCCTAGAGAGCCTGTCCTATGACCAGGGACTTAAACATTAGCAGAATCATTCTGAATCTCTAGTAATTAATTATCATCAGTTGTCTCATTGACAGCTGGGGGCCACATTTAGCCAACCAGCTGCTCTGCATTGTACAATGCTATGTTTGTTCTAAGCCCCTTGGGTGATTCTTGCTGTATGTAAAATAGCAGCAGTTGTAGTACACTTGCTTCTGCATAGATGCTTTATGACTTGTGTGTCAAGACTATGGCAACCCTTCAGGACCAATGAATGCCTAGTAAATACCGTGCGATGACTCCTTGGACGTGAGTAGAGAGAACAGGAAATTATTAAACCACAATTGAAAGTAAAATAGAACACCCAATAAAATGGCATTAAAGTGTGAAGTTGGCTCAAGACTTATTTAATTATTTTACTTATTAGAATTTTTATGTAGAGATTATAAGTGCAAGTTCAAACCCTCAACAAGGACCCCTGTGAATGTTTGTGCCTAGCTATAGAAAATAGTTTGGTGTAAAACATGTCTTATCTGGCTGTGACAAACATAATTAGCAGAGCCTAGCCTAGCCTGTTACTAAATCTTATTGATCTATGAGTTAACAGATGATATTCTGCATGCAATATCCGGTGCCCTTATCTGTTTCTTTAAATATCAGCAACATACTCTTCTGAAATACATCAAAATAAATCTGAACTTTGGGAGGAAAATTGGAGAGTAAGAAAATCTCGCATTTGGTCTGTTACCTAAATTAAAGTTCTCAGGCTTAAGATGCCAAGGTCAAATATATTCATAATCTTAAAGGAAGTTCAGGAAACGGCATGTTGCTTTTGTCATAAATTTCCTTTTGGTGTTTTTAACATGGGCCTATGAAAAGATTTTGAATATCTGCATGCTTAGCAGAGACTATTTTTCTATTCCTAGAATGCCCTTCTGATAACTTCTTACTTATCTCTTTGCCTGGCTCTTGTCTTCCTGGGAGTTGTTCCTTATGAATTTTCATATTAATTCAGATGAATGCAGGACTGGAGGTGGGAAGTAGTCTAAGAGGTCAATTCTGAGTTCACACCAGCTCTATCATGTTCACCTTTTTTTTATTTTTTACTTGATCAGATTTATCAGAGGCAAGGTCTGGCAGTGTTCGCTCTGGGACTGACTAGTTGCTGCTAGTTTCTTTTTGCAATGATTGCTATCATGGATGTTAAGATTTATTAAAGCTCAATCCATGACAACTTTGAAGTTAATATTTAAACATTTTTTTTGAAATCCAGTAACAACAGTATATTTAAGAACCTGTAATTATATTCGTGTGTATGTGTGTGTATGTGCATGTATATATGTTTAGTAATTGTGTGGCTATAAACTTGGTTGCAAGCTGTATCTATAAATTTAAATTCACGTTGTCGAAGATGTCTTTGAACTATTAGTCAAGTACTTAGGATTTTAGTTGGGAAAAGACATTGTCATATTAAGCAAATCCTAGTAGATATTGCAATTTTGCTCATCTTTTAGTATTTCTTTTTCTGGTTTCAATTTGACATTCCTCTGACACGAATTTGGAAAGTATCTCTCAGCTTTATAAAATTCACATCAACATCTGTTCACCATTATAAAAGTTTATAGTTACGTGGAAATGTGTAATGTAAATCAGATATCATTTCGTGTTACAACTTTCAATTAAAAAGAAATAGCTAGATTTTAAGGGAATCAGTGTGAGCAGAAGGATTCTCACATAAATACCTTTTTACCTAGAATCTAAATTCATGCTAGCTGATGTCATTTTCTCTTTTGGTGTCATTTTGTGTCTTTGTTATACAATGAGAAACATGGACCTTCTCTGAAATACTTCTGCTGATAGGAAAATTTAAAACTTGGCAAAATCAGGCAATCTGTCATCTTAGACTGCATTTTCTTAGGGATTATATTGGTGTTTCTGAAGGAAGTTGGAAGCTGGCTCTTCCACATTCAAGCTTGTTTAGGATTTCTCCATCGAAAGAGAGAGGTTTCTCTGACCCAGAGTAAAGTCGATTTCAGTAGTGGTGACAATGTTAGTGAAAAGGCTTTATACACCGTTAAGTGCTTTATAAAGCTACCTGGCAAATGATAGAAATTCAATAATGGCTTTGGAGTGAGTGAAGGTACAGAAAGAAAATTACACAATAAAATCAGAGGAAAACTCAGATCCTTGTTATGAACATCGTGGCTTTTTGTCCAATGGCACTGTATTTCTGTCTCCTAATGGTGATGAGTTATTTTCTCCTTTATTCCTCTTAACAAATGAAATGTTTGGGGAAAATTAGTGTTCAGACAATATGGTAAACTTAAGGAAATCAGAACTTTGTGAATAATTCTTCAATATCCCAAATGCTTGGGTGTTTGGAATTTAAAAATAGAGGAATGCTGAAATTTATGGCTTTTAAAGTTTAATGTCTAGAATAAATAAAAAGTAATGTCAAAAAATCTTTCATTTGCAGTTTTTATAATTCAACTTATTTACAAACATCTGATTTTTTTGTTGTCAATGGTGAACCTGGCTATCACTGTAAAATCAGTTAATAGGTGGAAATGCTCATTTATCACATTTTGGACTTTAGTCAGTAAGGTACACTGATGGGCTTTGGTGTCAGAGAGACCTAGCTTTGCAGTTAACTCTGGAAATGTTTCCTCATCTGAAAACGGTCATAATGATTCTTAGCTTTAGGGTTGGTAAATATTAAGACATGTGATATATGAAAATTATTTCAGCCCACTGTCTATGTAAGAAATGGTGGCTCTTATCAAAAAAACTTTCAGCGGTTCTGTCTGGTTGGGGTGACCATGTAATTTATCATCCTAGACAGGAAGCTTTTGAGAATAAAAGCAGAAACTATTCATAATTATATTAGAACACCAGGCATAAACCAGGACTGTGGGCAAGCTGAGAACTATAGTCACCCTGTTCCTGACACACCCGTACTGAAGTAAGGTAGGCTTGTAGACACTAAAGAGAAGCAATGCATAAACCTTTCTTTTAAATGTGATAAAAACTGCAATCTGAAGGGTTTTTTTCCATTTTATAGTTTGTGTTACTGTGTGAATTTCAAGATAATATTTAAAAAGAGAGTATTTTTTGTGTGTGATTTGGAATAGAGAAGCTCTGCTATAGGACAGAGCTGTCTTAGATTATGTGGACCAACCTCCTCATTTTACAAATAGAGAAACCAAGTTGTGAGAGAGGTTAAATACCTCAATTAAAGCCACAAAGTTAACTTGAAGGAAATTAGAGGTACAGTGTGAGTTTGCCCATTGTCTGCTTTCGATCTCATTATGGAAATGGAGTGCCTGTCTCTGCACATCTAAATATCCCTTATAATGGACCTTTGAATGCAATCTGTCCATATTGACCAGGGACAAATCTACATTAATTAGTACTGTGTTGTACTCCCCACATTCAAAATAATTCAAAGCATGTTTGAGATGTATGAGAGGTTGGTTGTTTTCACCATAAAATATATTTATTTTTAGCCCTGAGGAATTTATGCTCACAATAAGTATGATATTCAATTGTTTAAAATGAAAGATACAATTTTTTAGATATAGAGAGGCAAGAGTGAAAAGGAGTGTCACCAATTAAGATATTGGACACTATAATGAGGATCTCAGACTATTTGAAGGTGTCAGAGAGACCCAGCTTAAACAACTCAATGAGATAAAAGTAAACAACGGAATCAGAAAAGCAGAGCACATACTTCAGGATAATAAGCTGACATTTATTGACTGCTAGGTATATGCCTGGAAGCATGCTGCTTCATGTGCATTATTTAATCCTTGAGG
This sequence comes from Indri indri, assembly GCA_004363605.1. Taxonomy (NCBI): domain Eukaryota; kingdom Metazoa; phylum Chordata; class Mammalia; order Primates; family Indriidae; genus Indri; species Indri indri. The sequence continues at coordinate 14,507 of RJWJ010004941.1, forward strand.
TTCATATGATACAGGTAACATCATTATTCCAACTTTAAAGATGAGAAAACATTTTAAAGATAAGGAAACTTTAAAAGATGTCCTTAAATTTGATTACGTAAACCATTATTTCAGTATTTCCCTTTGTTCATATGTACCCCAGCCTATACCAAACAACAACAGCAGCAGCATTTAAGGTGGCTTGCAAAGATAGATAAAATATAGCATGATAAAACACATTTAAAAGAAAGAAAATGAGGCAAAGTGATGATAAGTTAGGAAAACAGGAGGAGCCAGAGACAGGAGAGTGCAAAAAAGAAGCAATAAAATAAGCACATTTGCTAAAAATGGGCCACATTAAACCCAACATGGAGAGGAAATAAATTACAAGACTCACAGGGTCCATAAAGTAAAATAAAGCAACTTAAAAAAAAAAAAAAACTACTGCTAATGACACCAAGACCAGAGAAAAATTTCTCTAAGGGGACCTCATAAATGATAACAGTATTAATCACTAACATTTAATTCAGTACTTTGCTTCCATGGCTCCATCTATTCTTCCTAGGAAACTGGTAGTTATTCTGATTTTGAAGATGGTAAAACTGAAGCACAGAGAGATTAAATAAACTGCTTCGTGTCACACAGCTGATAAGAAGCAGAGCTGGGATTCCAACCCAGATCTTTCTGGGTTCCCAGCCCGTGTTCTCACCCTAAATCACACAAATTCTTGGGAGTTTTTATGCAGTGTTCACTGGAATGCATTGAAAAGAGATTTTTCTCTTTTTCACTACTCTCCTCAACAGAGTACAATGAATTCATTTCAGGCAGAATTATGCAATGGCAATCCTGGTAGCAGCCAATCTGAACAAGAGTCAAGAATGTATGTCCTTACACAAAGAGTGCAATGCGCACCATTCGAGAGATGGACATGCTTGAAACTCGGACTCGGGGGGCGGGGAGGGGGGGTAAGGGCAACATACGTAACCTAAACATCTGTACCCCCATAATATGCTGAAATAAAAAAAAAAAGAATGTATGTCTTATGTTTAATTCTTTTTAGGCCACAGCTTTGGAACAGCGTTTCACAGTTTGGCCATTCTTTTTATGTTGTGATTAATAGGGATGGAGTGAGGATCACCTAAGTCTTCCTGATAGCTAGTTGTTTCAGGTCACCTTGGATGGTGACCTGACTAGATGGAAGAAACCAAGAGCATCAGCTGTCGTTTCTCTTCCCAAACTCCCTGAACCTGGCCAGGAAGGTGCTACCACCTTACCATCTACTTTAGCATCCTGTAATAGAGCACACTATTGCCCATTTGTAAAGGGCTCCATGAAGATGTTGTAGCTGTGGTGTTTTTGTATACAGCCCAGATGTGGCTACTCAAAAGTGAGGAAAAATTAGTGGAGAACGGGGCAAGGAAGGGATTCCTCAGGTGAACACCAGAATATCTCTCTTCTCACATAACAAATACTTCTGTTTGTGGCGGAGGTGCCCTTCCAAATAGCAGCACGATGACTAACAAACTGCAAATGAGAGCTTTATTAAAAAAAAATGAAACAAAATACCCAAAACTCACTATAAAATAGTGTGATTGGATTTGAAATTCATTTCAACATTACATGTGATAGTGAAAGATCAAGAGCTGTTAGCTTCTTGAACTAAAAATGTCAACTGTTATGACTTTTTGAATGGATGTGAAAAATAGTCCTAGATTTTTTTTGTTTTTGTTAACAGCTTTATATAGGTATAATTGACATATAATGAACTGCAATTATTTAAAGTGTATAATTTGATAAGTTTGACATATGCATATACCTGCAAAACCATCACCGCAATGAAGTGAACATCTGTATCGCTCCCAAAAGTTTCCCCTTGTATCCTTCCCTCCTACCCTTGCTGCTCACCTCTTTCCTGGCCTATACTGATCTGCTTCCTGTCGCTATAGACTAGGTTGCATTTTCTAGAACAGTAGAGAGCAAACTACATGGCCTGTGGGCCAACTGACTGTGTTTATAAATGAAGTTTTATTGGTGCACAGTCATACTCCTTCATATGTGTGTTGTTTATGGTCGCTTTTGTGCTGGAATGCTAGAGTCGTATAGTTGCAAAAGAAATGCCGTGGTCTCTAAATATTTCAGGGCCTTCACAGAAAAAGTTCTTTAATCCCTATTCTAGAGATCGCATAAATATATAAATAAAATCATAGGATAGGTACTCTTTCTTCTTTTTTCTGGCTTCTTTGATTCAGCATAATTATTTTGAGATTCATGTGTGTATCATAGTTCTTTTTAATTATTATCCTTTTTACCTCTTAAAATTTTACTTATTACTTTGGTATTACTGAGTAATAATCCATTGTATGACTGTATGAAGACTTGTTTATTCATCCACCTGCGTATGTACATTTCAATTGTTTCTAGTTTGGGGCTATTATAAATAAACCTGCAATGAACTTCATGTTCAAGACTTTGTATGGCCATACTCTTTCATTACTTTTAGGTAAATACTTAGGAGAGGAATGATTGGCTTATATGGTAGGTGTATGTTTAACTCGATGAGAAACTATGAACTGTTTTCCATGTGGTAGACCCATTTTTTTCCATTCCTACCACCAGTGAATGAGAGTCAGTTCCTCTACATCCTCACGAACACTTGGTATGGTCAGTCTTTTAAATTTTCACAATTTTATACACTATCTTGTGCAGTGGTATCTCATTATAGTTTTAATATACACGTTTATTATTAATATTAATAGTATTGAACATGTTTTCATGTGTGTATTTTATTTTTGGTAAAGTGTCTATTCAAATCTTTGCTTATTTTTATTTGGCTGTTTTTTTTTTTTCTTTCTTATTATTAGGTTTTGAGAGTTCTTTATGCACTCTGAACACAAGTCCTTTGTGAGATATATGATTTGCAAATATTTTCTTCCAGGCTATAGCTTGTATTTTCATTCTCTTAAGAATGTCTCTCGAAACCAGGAGTTTTAAATTTTGATGAAGTCCAATTTACCCATGTATTCTTTATAGATTGTTGTTCAGATGTTATATTGAAGCAATTTCTACCTAGCCCAAGGTCATAGAGAGTTTCACATGCTTTCTTCTAGAAGTTTTATGATTTTAGGTTTTACACTTAGATCTGTAATCTATTTTGAGTTAATTTTTATATGTGGGGTGAAGTATACATGTATCTTTTTTTCTTTTTCTTTATTCTTTCAGTATGCTTTCTCTTTTCTTTGTTCTTTATTCTTTTTGTCTTCTTTCCTTTCTTTCTGTTTTTATTTTTGCATATGAAAATCTGATAGGTTCCTCACCATTTGTCAAAAAGACTATCCACTGAAATGACTTTTTCACTTTTGTTAAAAATCAATTGACCATATATGCATGGAGCTATTTCTGGATGTTTTATTCTGTTTTATTTATTTGTTTACTTTTACGTGAATACCACCCTCTTTCGATTGCTCTATCTTTATAAGTATTAGAATCAAGAGGCACTAGCTCTTCACCTTTGTTCTTATTTTTCAAAGTTGTTTTGGGTGTTTTATATCCTTTACATTTCCATATGAATTTTAAATAGCTTGTCAGTTTTTAGAAAATACCTTGCTGGATTTTGACTGGAATTTTATTGACTATATAGATCAATTTGGAGAGAACTGGCATCTAACAATATTGACTCTTTGGACATATCACTCCATTTATTTAGATCTTGAATTTCTCTCAGCATTGTTCCGTAATTTTCAGTACACTTTTTGCTTTCACATCTTTTTGCTAAGTGTGGCATATTTTCTGATGCTATATTTATTTTCAAATTTCAATTTCTGTTTGCTTGTTGCTAATATCTAGAAATACAATTAGTCTTTATATATGGATAGATTGTATCTTGCTAAACTTATCTTTTCATTCAAGTGGTTTTTTTGTCGATTCCACCTGACTTTCTGCATAGATGACAATGTCATCTGTGAACTAAAATAGTTTTATTTCTACCTCTTCAATCTGGATATTTTTAAATTTATTTTTCTTGCCTGATTACACTGGCCAGAAACTGTAGCACATGGTTGAATAGAAGTGGTGAGAGCAAACATTCTTGCTTTTTCCTGATCTTGGGAGGAAATCATTCAGCTTTTCACAGTTAAGTATGGTATTAGCTATGGTTTTTTTGTTTGTTCGATTTTTTGTAGATGCCCTTTATCTGGCTGAGGAAGCTCTCTTCTATTTCTGGTTGGCTCAGAGTTTTTATCGGAAATGAGTGCTGAATTTGGTCAAATGCTATTTCTGCATATGCTGAAATAATATATTCTTTCAATTTTCCAGTATGTTAATATGATGAAATACATTGATTGATTTGTTAATGCTAAATCAACTCTGCATTCCTGCTATAAACCTCACTTTGTCATGATGTATTATGCTTTTTTATACACTGTTGGATTTGATTTACTAAAATTTTGTTTAGAATGTTTGCATTTGTGTTTATGAAGTATATTGGTCTGTGATTTTCTGTTCTTCTTGTCTTAGTCTGATATTGGTAACCAAAAATTCATTGCCAAGGCTGATGTCAAGGAGCGTTTCCCCTATGTTTTCTTCGAGGAGTTTTACAGTCTGAGGACTTACCTTTAGGTCTTTAATCCATTTTGAATTTATTTCTATATATGGCATAAGGGTCCAATTTCATTCTCTTACGTATGGATATCCAGTTTTCCCAACACCATTTATTGAAGAGATTATTCCTTCCCTATTGTGTTTTCTTGGTGTCCTTGTCAAAAAATTGGTAGGCCATATGTGCTTGGGTTTATTTCTAGGCTTTCTATTCTTGGTCTATGTGTCTGTTTTTATGCCAGTACCATGCTGCTTTGATTATTATAACAACGTAATGTAATTTGAAATCAGGAAGTGTGACGCTTCCAACTTTGGTTTTCTTTCTCAAGATTGCTTTGGTTATTTTGGATCTTTTGTGGTTCCATACTAATTTTAGGATTTTTTTGTTTTTTTTTTCTGTTTCTGTGAAAAATTCCATTGGAACTTTGATAAGAATTGCATTGTACAGCACTTTGGGTAATATGGCTATTTCAACTATATTAATTCTTCCAGTTCATGAACACAAGATATCTTTCCTTATATTTGTGTCTTCTTCAATTTCTTTTTATCAATGTTTTATAATTTTCAGTGTACAGGTATTTTATTTCCTTGGTTAATTTATACCTACGTATTTTCTTTTATTTTTTGTAGCTATTACAAATGGGATTGTTTTCTTGATTTCTTTTTGGATTGGTCATTATTGGTATAAAGAAATGCAACTGATTTTTGTATGTTGGTTTTGTATCTTGTAACTTGACAGAATTCATTTATTAGTTCACTAACAGGGTTTGTGTGTGTGTGTGTGTGTGTGTGTGTATGTATGTGTATGTGGAGGATTATCTTTAATTGGATACCAAAACTTGTAAATTTTATTTTTTGGATGCTGAATATTTTTATAAATATTATTGTACTTTGTTCTGGGAAGTAGTTTGATTATTTTGAGTGTTAATTTTATGATTCTTTAGGTGGGTCCAGAACAGTGTTCAGTATGAGGCTAATTTTCCCTACTAATGGGTCAAGAACTTGCTCATTATTCTACCCAATGCCCTGTGAATTATTAGTTTTCTTTTATTATTTCAGATGGTTTTCCTCCTGGCTTTTGGTAATCTTCTCACATGCAAACACAGATAACTACTTTGCTGAATAATTGTAGGGGACTATTTGCAAATCTGTGGCCTTCTCACCGTGTGTGGTTTTCTTCTCTCTGGTATTCTGTCTGTGAACTCCAGCTGCTTTGATCTCCCTGGATTCTCACCTCCATTTCTTCAACTCTGGGAGGGAGTCCTCTGAGTTTGGCTTGGGTTTTCCATGTCTATGTCCCTCCCAGAAGTTCTTTCAAGGCTGTAGATGGAGGCAATCACAGGGCTCACCTCATCTTTTTCTGTCTCTCAGGTATCACTATCCTTTGTTGCCTGATGTCCAATGTCTTGGGTATCATTCTTTTATATATTTCATGTGGAATTATTGTTTGTTTCAAGTGTTAAAGTAAATCTGGTCCCTGCTACTTCATCTTGGGTTGGAGTTACAGTTTTTGTTACCTATCGTACAAACCAATTTTCCCATTTATTGTGATTGTCAAAATTTCAAATACATCATTATTAAAAAGTCTTGATCAAGAATTGCATCTGGCCATTTTAAGCATTAAACTTGATATTGAAAAGTTATGTTCATGAAAGCAAGAAAAGGATTCTCATTAAATGTTTGAAAGTACTTTATTTGGATATATTATTCACATTTAATAATTATGATCTTCTGTAATATTTTGCAGCTCATGCTTACAATTATATCAAAAAGTAATGAATTTTAAAATCAATTCCCATTTGAATTTTCTTAAATCCCTCTAGTTTTCCCCAATGTGCTATACAAATACTATAATTTTTCATTTGTACCATGACATAAAAAATGTTTGGAAATGATGACTTGCAAAATCTGATAAAAAGAGCAAGCTGTCTCTCCTGAAAAATGCCCATAGAAATCCAGTTTTACATATAATTTGGGGACATGTTAGCACTTCCTGAAAACTATTCATGGACTCCCTCAGTTAAGGTTTTCTATTTAGTGAATGGAAGGGCTGCAGGCTGGCCTGGACTAACGTCATTTCTCTCAACTGAACATTTGAAAGGTATTTAGGAGGAGTAAATCAACATTAAGAGTAGAAATGCATCTTAAGCAAAAGCTGGGTCCTTCTGTTAGTACTTGCAGCTAAAATCATGTACAGTTAAATTTACTTTTGAAAATCTCTTAATTCTCCTGTAAAGTAAAATATCCATGTTTGGGTATATGATCCAATTTTATAATTCTTAAACATGCTGAGATTTTAGAACCCCTAAGTTTAAAAGGAAATAAAAGGAATGTGTATCTATGTATAGATGTTTGGGTTTTCAAAATATTCCTGTCTCAACTTTTCAATTTTTAGGTTAAATAGGGTAAAGGTGGAAGCACCTAATGTGGGCCTGAAGGTACAAGGCTTAGTTGATCTCCTTTTGTGTAAACACCTATAACCTAAATACTTGTAAATAGATTACTTTGTTCTCGTGGAGATTAAATAAAATAGTAGAGTCTCACCTTATGAGGAGTGGTAGAGTGGAAGTGATTTGTGTTCTAACGTTAGGGTAGGGTTTTTTGTTTATTTGTTTTTTGTTTTTTTATTTTTGGTGTGAGGAGAATGATCCCAAGTAAACAAAGCAGCTTGAGAGCTACCAGTATCAATCTAATATCATTGTAAATATCTGTAATATTTGGTCCCTAAGCATGAGATAAAGCATGATCTAATAAATTTCAAAAGTCTTTAAAATTCAATAGAAATTTTTCGTATTTTAGGATATGACGAAGTTCAAATGCCTTGAAAGTTAGATAGGTATATGTCCATGTAGCTTAAGACAGAAAATATAAAATCTAATCAAATAATTAACAGTGGTAAGAGTCACAAACTTTTCGAAGCAGAAAAGTCCATAATATGCTCTAAGATACTAACCTCTCTTAAAGTTTTGCAACCTGCTTATATAGGGAATGCAAAAAGGATTTCAGTATAGTAGTTAGTAGAAGAATGTCTCTGGGTGTGAGAACAGTAAGAATTGAATAGCCATGGTTACTGGGATCTTCTTTCATGAGGATGCATCTTATAACTATGGGATGATTTAGAATTATGTACAAACAATAAAAAATAATTGCACAAAGCCGCAAAAGAGAAACATTAAATGATATTTTGTTTAGGGATATATACATACATGCTAAATATTATATACATAAAAATAGGCAAAGGCACGATAAACTAAAAAATATTGAATACTGAGGATGCTTGGTTAAACCTGGCCTGAAGCGGAATGATGGGCTAGAGATGGCACTTATAGGTAGACCTAGTGTGGGTCTAACTGTGTTCTACTTTTTGGCTGAGGTAGTGGGTTCATGCGTATTCATTTTTATGACTCTGCTTTACAGGAATATATTCATTACATCTATTCTGCTGAAATAGTAAATATTAGATTTGAAATAATGATTAAGGGTGTTATAAGCTTGAGAAAATAAAAATCATAGTATTAATATTTTGTGTTAACAATTTTGTATTATTGCTATTTTGAGCAGTTATAAATATGTAAGAAAATATGGCATAAGCTTAGCCACCCCTATAACACTAATGGAAAATGTGTAACTGAATAACCGATTCAGTTTTGTGATTTTAAGAAATTTTACCAAGTGAATAAACAGTGTTGTGATGTTATTAGATTCATCATATTTATAAACTTAATTCATTATGTTTATAAGAGTTACTTAAATTGATAATTTGTATTTATTAAGTCAGTGAAAAGAACTTTAAGAAGGAAGTAAAAGTTACAAATTGAATAAACACTGTTTAATGTGTTTGAAGGTGTTTAGCTAAGTCTGTTAATACAAACAAATATTATTCCAAGGCTCTTTAGGAATAACTGCTAAAATCTACTATGCTTATAAGTTGGTGGTATGATTGGTGACCTAAATTTCCAAGCCTAAGGAAGAACAAGGACTTTTCATTTATTACTTTAATAAATTAACAATAATTTTTAAGCTGTAACTAAACTTGCAGTCGATCTTTTCTATAAATAAAAAAACTTGTAACATGTAACCCTATGTACTTAAATAATTTTGCCAAGTAAATGTCCAGAATCATGGCCTTTAATAATCATCAAATCTGGGGTAGGTTTGACATCATCTTACAAAAATTTAGCATTCTTACAAGGATAGGTACCTGAATAGAAGGCCGTAATAGGTTCCTAAATAGAAGGCCACCTTTTGCTAAGAGGTGAGTCAGTCAATCACAGCATACTTAAGTCGACCCTTCCTTAAAAAGAGAGTTTGGGTTCATTGTGATGTAAAGATATAAATAATCATGGCTTTAAATTTTATAACACAAAGAAAGAATACAAACACTTTGTCCTGGGGGAAAAATTCAAATTATCTGTTACAAAATAGCCACCTCCACTTTTAAGCAATGAAAACGAAATAAATGACTAATAAAGCCCAACTTAAAAGTTTACTATTCAATTAAATGGACTAATTAATAAGTTGCTGTGCTAAAACTATTAGCCATTACAGTTAAAGTTTGGGTTATGGCTTTCAAAAGTAGGAACATTGGTTTTAATATATAGTCATATACTACATAATGTTTTGGTCAATGACAGACCACATACATGATGGTGGTTCCATAGATTATAATACCATATTTTTACTGTACCTTTTCCATGTTTAGATATGCTTAGATACACAAATACTTACTGTTGTGTTCCACTTGCCTAAGTTATTCAGTACAGTAACATGCTGTATAGTTTGTAGCCTAGGAGCAACAGGCTGTACCATATAGCCTAGGTATATGGGAGGCTATGCCATCTAGTTTGTGTAAGTACACACTGTGATGTTCACAAAACAATGAAATGGCCTGACGACATATTTCTCTGAACATATCCCTGTCATTAAGTGACAAATGACTGTCTGACTTCTTTCTGGCTGCTGTAAATGACAAGACCAAGGCTACTCTCCATTGTGATTGTACAACTGACATTTACGAATTTAAAAGGAAAAGAGCATATATTTTCTATAGAAGGAGGATTTACATCCAAAATTGATATTAAATAAGATACACATTTAAAGAAATGGACATTGCAGAATTTAGATTTTAGATGAATCCCTTTTGAATCTCAACCCAGGAGCTCTCTGTCGCTGCAGGGTAGTTTAGAGTAGAGGGAAATTTTGGACAGCTGCTGTTTTGTTGTTGGAGTTTTCTCAGGTATTTCACTAAAGATTTAAGACATTATATGGGAATGAACTTGGAAATATTTTTCATTTCTTTAATATGTGTTCTGTTACGTGCCCACCTAATTTACAGTCATGGAGTCTATAATTCAGCTCTACAATGACATTGGAGGGAGTATTAGGTAATGAGTGCAGAGAGTTGTACAGATGAAACGCCACTGTAAGCTTCTATCTCGAAACTCCAGATCTCTTATGAATTATATCTTTATCACTAGTCACCTGTGAAGTTGAGAACCATGTTCTACAGTAAGAGACAATGAATCGAAAAGAAGAGACTTGCTCAAGGTCAATGAAGACTGAAGCTTTTATCATCCAAGATGCCAGAATTAAAAAGATTTGGACATGGAGGCTTACTTTGAACTCAAATGAAGAATGGTTTGCTTTTTTGGAGAAATCTGAAGACCAATTCCAAAATGTAGGGATGATTTCTATGCACTCGTTGGATAGGGATAGAATGTAAACATGTGTTTAAGCATGAAATAGATTGGAGTTGCCTTAAGAGCAAGGTATTATGCTACTGGGGAAAGATGAAGCAATGTGATGAGTAAGGCTATAGTGTGTATCTGAGTGTGTGTGTGTGTGTGTGTGTGTGAGAGAGAGAGAGAGAGAGACAGACAGAAATATAATGAAAATGAGGAAATAATATTCTCTATAATTATGCCAAATTATTAATATATTATTTTATAAAAAGACAAATGTTTAAAAAGGAATGTATTGCTGAATTTTTATCCAAGGAGTCATTATATAAGGGTAGAAAACTGTGCATTTGATTATATGGGTAACCCTTAAAGTCATGTAATCTTGTTTGAAGACTTATTTATTTGATCTCCTTTAGACAAAGTGGCAGTTCAATTTGCTTTAGCTTTGTTAGAAACCCCCTCATCTTCTCTAATTATATCTGTTGGTGCATGAGTAGTCACAGAGCAGTAGATAACACACTGACAATGTGCAGACTGTTGTGTGAAAATCTGTGTTCACAGCTCCTAGAGTTTAGATCCAACATTAGTGAAATTGATGCATTTTTCTAGGTATGAAGTAGCCATCATTTTTAACAGAGAAAGCTTACCTTCTAAAATGCAGAAAGCTGTTCAAAGAGAAAAAAATCTATACTGACATTAATTAAAACAGAAATGCATAATGAAATACCTTAAAATAACCAACAAAAAATACTCCTCATAAATGATAAATCTCCTAGTGTTATATGTAAGCAAAATTTACCTCCTTGAAAACTTTTTCTGGGAGAAATGAGAGGTAAATTTCCAGCAGTGGCAGAGAATTTTAATTATCAGAGCAAGCTGAAGAATTACTGGACAAACCTCTGGGATGTGAGTAAAATAAATTACGTTCCCCAGTGACTGATCTCTTCTTAATTTTCTACCAGAAGCAAATAGTCCTGAAATTCTGATCACTCTTATTTTAGTGATGTCCAGTGTTCCTGCATTAACTTGAAGATATCAGTCATTATATTATTCAAAAAACAAATGCATCTCAATGTAATGAATCACTGAGAATGACATAATTTATGGTGAATATCACAATGTGCATCAAAGTTTGCTTGGACAGTAAAGATTCATGACTGTGAAATATAAACTGTGGATAATAAATTTGTAACTTGAGGAAGTTTTCTTATAATGCTCCGGAAAAGGTATTTCAAACATTTAAAAAATGAATGTATGCTGGTGTTCTCAAATAAGGGGATAAATCAAAAATCTTTTATTTAGTCATAAAACAAAGAACTTTTTATTGTGCATTGCCTGTGACCTTAACCTTGAATAAAATGAACATAATCCCCCCATTCCCATCAGCCTTTTCTTCTGCCAAGGAGAAAAGCTGTTGCCAAATTACCCTTATTGTCTTGAATAGTGGACAAATAATAATAGGAATGCTTTGAACTCATGAAACACCTTTCATCCACAAAGCACAAAACACTTCAAAAAAGAATAATTCACTCATACTCATAGTCACCAAAGCTTCTCTTGCTGGGGTGGAGATCGGGGTGGGGGTAAGTGTTGCAATTTTGTGTTCTACTATGTTCAGGAAAAGAAATTAAACTTGCAAAAGTAAAATATTCTTAGGTAAGGAAGGAATGAAAATACCAAAAATGACCCAATGGAACTGAAAGCGTATCGAACTCAGCGATGAGCACATGGTTGAATGTGGATTTGGAAGAAGCAGCGGTGCGCTAGGGTTGGGACTGGGTGAGGCAAGAGAGGTGCCTTGGAGGACTCTCAGGATCACACAAGTGCCTCATTAAATTGTGCACTGGAGGCACTTCTCTTGCTTTATCTTAGTGTCAGCAATCCTCCCGCTAGGGTAGTGGTCCTCCCGGACGCAGCGTTGCCGACTAGCCTTAAACATGTGCCTCTGTGTGTGTGCATATGTCTGTGTGTGTGCATGTCTGTGTGTGTGTAGTAGTGGTGGTGAGGTTGGATTTAGTTCCCTTCAGTCTGGGAGGCAATCTTGGCATATGGTAGGTACTGGCCGGGGATGCCAAATGCCTGGGGTGTGCCAACAATTACTGTGTACCTGCAGCCTTCCAGGCACTGTTTGAGGCACACTGATTACTTCATCTCCTTTAATCATTACAAACCCTTTGACATATATGTTATGCAAGGGAAGCTCACAGATGCTAAGTATTTTGCACAGGTCATATGGATTTCAGGAGGAGGATCTATGATTTGAATTCTGTTCCGTGTGCTTCCAAAGGCAATGCTCTCCATTCCATGGTGGATCTTCTATCTCTTCTTGGTAACTCAGAGAATTTAGTGCCACAGCATTAGGTCTATTCCAAGACAAAGCAAGCTTTCCTGACAATGGGGAAATGAATTTAGTCTCTCTTAATTCCCAAGCCATGGTTCAGAGAACTCTGGTTTAGATACTGAACATGAGTAGGTCAGACATTGTGACTATTTTATTATGATGATAATCAAATATATGGCATTTTCTTTAGTGTTCTCATCATTTTTTAATGGAATTATAGGGAATCTTCTTTGTTCCCTATCCACTATCCATTTTAACCCTTTTTCCTTTCTCTCAATTTTATGCAGGTATAAACCCTTTTCCAGTTAACTTCTTTGACTCAGAAGATTCTAAAGATAAACCTACTTCAGGTGTGGTTTCTGATAGGTTTAATTGTAGTTATCCCATGCCCACTGCCAATGCTTGGTCCAGGAACCCAGGCTTGAGCTAAGCAGCTAATTAGAACCACACTGTATTCTTAGTCCAAGCATGGCTACTGATGTCACTTGGCCCAATCAGTTTGAAAGAAGGAACACCAATTGCATAATTGCAGAAATCTCCTTTATCTTTCACTGGATTCTGCTATAGTTGCCATTGGCCTCTATCCCACAGTAAAAAAATCAACACAAAATATTAAAAAGGAGAAATAAGTTCAAGAGCTCTATAGTACATCATGGTGACTATAGTTAATAATATGTTGTGTAATTGAAAGTTGCTAAGACTAAATTTTGGGTGTTCCCACCTACAAAAAAATGACAAGTATGTGTGAGGAGGATGCTGTGTGGCTACCTTGTGCTCTGGCGCAGGCTTTGGGAATTGGACGAGAAGGCGAGTGGCAGCAGGTGGGTGAGACACACTCTTTATTGTCGGGGGGATACAGCAGCGGCGAAAAGCATGGCTGAGAACATGGTCAGTGCTTATATATGGCTCTGAACAATAGTGGCAACATGCCTTGGTAAAGCGCGATCACGTGGGTTCACACAGGAGATGACACCTGGGTTACATGAGTGTGCTGACTCACGCCTCCCTGGAAGGCCAACTAATCAGGGGGACTGGGCCGGAGAAAACACTGTGGCAGTCATCTTAGTTTGGCCTAAGAAACCTGTTACCTACACAAATGCAATTTCCCTTGCAGTATGTGAGGTAATACATATGTTAAGTAGCTTGATTTAGCAATTCCATAATGTAAAGGCATCATGTTGTATACCATAAATACACACACACGCATATTTTCCTTCTCAATTAAAAAAACATTGGACCTAGCTGATGCTCTGGAAGGTCAGAGAGAAGACACCTGGGACCTTTTATAACCTTACTAAGTCACTGAATCAACAGAGTCTGGGCTTTCTATTTTTTTTGTGAGATAATACATTTTTAAAAATTATCTAAATCAATTTAAGTCTGAGTTTACTGTTACTTTAAGGAATGAGCTTCCAAACTGATGGAAAAATCATTCAATTTTTCCCTTCAAAGCATGGATGCCAATATTATATGGTTAATTATAACATTACCTGGAATTTGGAATTTGACCATTTTAAAAGCATAAATGTATATAAATATAAACTATTTGTATATATTTATATATAAATATGTACATATTATATAGAAATACAGATAATACATATGGCAGTTAATTATGTTTACACATTCATTTTCATATATGTAGGGCATATGTTATTAATCAATTTTACATTTTAAGCTTTTAGAATGTAGATACTATGTCTCTCATTAATTGTCCTATAAGACACCAACTGTAGTGTTTTTGGTGATACATAATGCATTCTGAAATAGAGGGTCTCAATCAGGCATCCTAACAATTTGTTCAGTTCTCAGGAAGCAATAATCTTGTTTTTAGAACGTAGTTCACAAAATATACATGAAAGAAGAAGAAATTACAAATTATGAGGTTATATCTAAGTCATGTTCAAGTTAAAGATATGAAACCAAAAGTAAAGGGGAAGAAATGCCATGTGTTAGAGAGCCAGTGAGGGTTGCTTAGTGTTTTTCACTGGGCTTAAATCCCATTGTCTGAATTATGACAAGCTCCTGGAGGTTTGCCCTGGTCATCCCAGGTTCCGGTGAAGCCCCACTTCCTGCTTACCCCAAAGGAGCATCCAAATGGGGAGCAGGAAATTTCTAAGGAGAAAACAAAATGCTTTTCAGTTTCCCTGTGCAGTTTGAAGCAGTGAATTCATGTAAATTTATTCTGAAGATCTTCTTTGATAATTTAGAGCCAAGGTATTATGAATGATAAGCAATAATTTTTTAAGGAGCTGATTTTTGTTTTTTCTTTTTACTACAAACCCAATCTGAACAGAACTAGCATAAATAAAAGGCTATTAATTAGCTCCCCTGGCCAAAAAAACTCTTCACTAGGTGGCAGAAATTACTTTAACATTTGTGGAACCTTAATGCCCCAAGAATATGGGTTCCAAAGTTGGTAATGGCTACACTAAAGCAGAATCACATTCAACCCAGAGGATTCTAGAAAGTAAGAACTTGGGGTTACTTAGAACGTCCTGAATAGAGAGTTTGAAAAGCAGAAGAATTCAATAACATCCATGAAGCAGATTCATTTGTTGCAAGATGGGTAAGGATGATATTATACATGCATGCAGCATAGGCAGACATACTACTAAGCCAGGGGTACTTTTGATATTATGCTTACTGTTGAGCTCTAGAGAACATTCTTTTGAGACAGGGTCTCTTTCTGTCACCCTGGCTAGAGTACAATAGCATCATCATAGCTCACTGCAACCTCAAACTGCTGGGTTGAAGTCCTCCTGCCTCAGCCTCCCAAGCAGCTGGGACTGCTTTGAAGGATCTATGAAGCCATTCCCTGAAAACTTAATCTTGTTCCCAACAGAATTCTCTTGTATTCTCCTTCTTAAGCCAACATTGTCAAGAACCTTGGATTGAAATGGTTTAGACTCACCAGACCCTCCTCTCTCCCCTCTGGCATGGTGTGGTAATAGGAGTTAACCTTTTCTGACTGAGCACTAAGACTGACATTGGGCAAGGACGAAGGGGAATCACTGACTCTTGAGTAGCAACCAACAGTTGCTGCTAAGAATGGCCTCAGAGACTATCTGTTCTATGTATGTTAGGATTCTTTATGTTTTTAGCAAAACAAAACCCAACCCAAATTGGCGTAATCACTAAAAGAACTTTATTGGCTCAATAACTGAAATAGCCAGAGTTACACTGGTTTCAGGCTTAATTATATGCAGAGGTTCAGGGTGCTATCACGGTTTAGCCCCATTTTTCTATGAGCCTCTGGGTTCTGTTCTGTTCTGTAGATCAGCCTCATGTTTGTCTTCAGGCTGGCTTCTTGGTAGCAATACTGACTGCAGCAGTTTTCATCTTATTTATATCCTTTTCTAGAGGAAGAGAGGGCTTCCGTTCTGGTCACAAGAGAAAAGAGACGAAGTTTAGATCCCAGAGACTCTAGCAAATGTCTCCTCATGGCCCACTGGCTCTAATCAGGGTTTGTGCCCATTCTTAAACCAATAGTTGTGACTAGGGGGTGGAATGTGCTGATTGGCCTAAATTGCCAAAGGCCCAACCCTGGAGTTCAGGCTGGATCTGTGGTATCTAGACCTTAGCATAGAAAGTGGGATTAGGTGGTTGGTTCCTCAGTTAAAAGGAGATGAGGGAAATGGATGGCCAGGAGGCTGTCAGAAAATGTCCAATATGATATCACCTTGCCCCAGTTAGAATGGCATTTATTGAAAAGTCCAAAATAATAGATGCTGGCGTGGATGCAGAGAGAAAGGAACTTATACACTGTTGGTGGGACTGCAAATTAGTATAACCTCTATGGGAAACAGTATGGAGATTTCCTCAAAGACGTAAAAGTAGACCTACCATTCGATCCAGTAATACAACTACTGGATATCTACCCAAACGAAAAGAAGTCATTTTATCAAAAAGACACCTACACTTGAATGTTTATTGCAGCACAATTCACAATTGCAAAGATGTGGCATCAACCCAAGTGCCCATTGATTCGTGAGTGGATTAATAAAATGTGGTATATGTGCACCATGGAGTACTACTCAGCCACAAAAAGATGAAATAATACATTTTGCAACAATCTGGACGGAACTGGAGACCATTTTCCTTAGTGAAGTATCACAAGAATGGAAAAACCACCACCACATGTACTCACTATTGAATTAGAACTAACCAATGGGCACATGTGTGCACAGAAGGAAGTAAAACTCAGTGGAAAGCAACTGGCGGGGGTGGGGGTGGGGTGGGGAGAGAATGGGAATAAAACAATCCAATGGGTACTATGAACACTATTTGAGTAATGGGTACACCTGTAGCCAGGACTCAGGCATTACAAAAATGATCCATGTAACCTAAAACATTTGCACCCCCTCAATATTTTGAAATTTAAATAAGTAAATAAATAAATAGAATTGAGACACAGACATCAAAATGGCTCGTACATGGATGTGTTGATTATAGAAGGTACCAGAATGCAGAGCTTCTAACTTTCAAGGAGGTTATCTTCAACAATACCATAATTTTTTTCCTGTATTCTTAAGTATTCTTTCTCTGTATAGTTTTTTTATTTATTAAGTTTTTATCAATCTTTGTATTGTATTCTATTTCCCATATTGAACACTACATAGATTTTTGTAGAGTGGAAAGAGTTTGGCTTTCCATGAGCTGCATTTTCCAGATTTAAACATTGTTTCAAATCCGCTTTGTGCACAATGGGCTTTGTTGCATTCATCTCAACTTGTTGTATTTTAGCAAATGTAATAAATTTTAATCTTTAATAGACTGGGAGAAAGTGATAGTTTAACCCTTTTCGTATTATAATAAACCCCTCAAGACTCCTGAGTATGGCAAATCAGGGGACATATATTTTATTATATTATATTCATAAATGCCTTTATAAATTAAGCCAAAGTTAATATTCTCAAATTAATCCTTGTACATTGGTTTATAAAATGATTATCATAATTTACAATCTGTTTGACATTTATTCTACATTGTAGCTCTAAGGTATATTCTGTTGCTCGACAGCTTGATTTGCAGAGGAAGACATTAAATGTGAAGAAAATTTCATTTGGTTTCTTCCTTTAGTCTTCACTATTTGCTTAGAAAACCACAAGTAAATAGCTAACTATGATTCAGTTCAGACCAGCAATTCTGTCATTTAAAATAAAGTTCCATAGTGGGTTTAAGAGAAAATCTAGCAGACTGGAGACTGTTGCTTTTCACGGTAAGGAGGACAATGGGATTTTATTATTTAACAGGAATGAAAAACAACAGCTGCATTTTGGACTTGAGATATTTGGAACACACTAGATATTGTGGAAAGCCTTTGCATCTTTGTCAGGGGAACCTGGATTTTGGTCACAGTGAGCTACTGATATGCTTTGTGGCCACAGGCAAATAGCTCATGTAGCAGACGAAAGGTGGCAAGGGATTTCTGGTTGTCACATACTTTTAGTAGCAAAATTTTTTATCAAACAAAATCTTATGTGGAAGCCATTGCATAAACAGATAAAAGAAAAAATACTCCAGTCGAATCAATGGAAGGCTCAAAACTTGACCTATACTCTTGTTTCACTCTTCTGCCTTCCCTCTCCCCCTCCCACTGAAACTGAAGAGCCTCAGCAGAACCCAGGACTCCACGGACTATATTTTGAGAATCGCTGAAATCGATGGTTCATTTAAAAAATATTATTTGAACATCAACTATGTGCCACTCACTAGGGATGCAATGGTGGGAAAATACAGCAAAACAAAGTTGCTGCTCTCCTGGAACTTGTGCTCTGGTAGGAAGGGACGAAAAAGGCAAATAAATAAACAAATGAAAGAATTTGGAAAAGTGATGAATGATGTGAGGAATATAAATAGATTGCCATGATAGCATCAGGTGGGCCTGGGGACTTCACTATCCAGCGAGGATAGATAAGAAGGTGCCAGTGAGTAGGTAACTTTTAAGCTGGGTCCTGAAAGACCTAGAGGGAGGAACAAGCTGGCTTGTTCCAGGAAAAGAAAGAAGGCCAACGTGGTGGAGTGTGAGCAAGCGGGAAGGCCATGGAGCAAAGACCAGAGAGAAGATACGCAAAGACCATGCCAACTGCAAGCTCTGTCCTGTTGGAGTTTTAATTCTATGGTAAAGACAATGGGAAGCCACTTGATCATTTCAAAGAGGAAATGATAAGATCTGATATTCATTAAAATGGTTCCTCTAGTTGCTGATTGGAGGATGGAAACAGGGAAACCAGTTAAGAGGGTTTGCCAGGGGTCCCGTAAGAGATGATGCTGATTTGTACACGGGTGGTGACAGTGCAGATGCAAAGAAGAGGAAACAAAATTAAGATATATTTTGTGAATTGATTTAACAGGACTTACTGACGGAATGAATATGTGAGGTGAGGGAAAGGGAGGGATCAAGGATGAAACCTACTTTTATATCTATATTTGAGACACTGGGTAAAATGGGGTGACTTTACTAAGATGATTGGGGTTGGGGACAAAGAGGCTGAAGTCATGGAAATAAAGAAGTTTGTTTAAAATTTATAAAATTTGAATTACCTTTTAGATATCTAAGAGGAGATGTCAAGTGGGCAATGTGATATATTAAGTTCAGGGTGATGTAAATTTTGGAGTCATTGACATACAGATGATATTTAAAAGAACCGGAGGGGATGAGATCACCTAGGGAGAGTGAGTGGAAGTAGAGAAAAGGAGACGTCTAAGGCCTGAGACCTAGAGCACTTTAACATTTAGACCTCTTTGGGAAAATCTCTCAGGTCTTTCTCCATGCTCAGATGTCTAATCATATTGTAAGAAACGTTGGATCGTCTTTACTGTATTTGTTAAGGTCTTTCCACCTGCAACTTTCTGTTACTGCCTCAGACTTTTTTTCCCTGTCCTTTAGTTCTTTCTCTTCCCTCTTAATTGAAACGTTTGAAAGTCACTGCTTAGCATGACAACATAGATCTATTTCTCATACGTGTTGTGATAGTAAGATGGAGTCTTGTTAAGGTCGTGTGGGCTGGTGACAGTTAGGGGACAACCTGCTGGCTGCTGGCTGTCAAGAGTTTATGTGACTGCTGGATTTGAAGCCCATGGAGAAGCCACCAGCATTCAGGACCTATCTTGGATACTGGCAACAACAGAATAAACCCCATACATCACACAGGTTGGGATAGTCACTTCCAAGGAGTCAATACTCAGAATTGTGCCTACATTTTCTGTGCCAATCGAGAGGTCTCTGAGTGAGTATTCTATCGTCCATTGGGGTAGTAGGCAGCCCACAGACCAGAAACGAATTTTATCTCTGCATGGCAAGTGGGGTGGGCTAATCCGTAACCTACACTAGGCTGGACTATCTGTTGTCAAGAAGACATGATATTCAATGAAAAGTCTTATTGCAGGCTTTCAGTCTGATTCGGGTAAAAGCAGTATCCTAAGAATTAACCATTGTAAACAGAAATTGTCCATGTTGATACTTGCCAAAATAAAAAGATTATGGACATGATAAGGACTCTCAAAATGTTAAAAGTGGAAAAGACTTTAGAGAGTGTCTACTCTGCCATTGCATGGATAGTGCCTATATCCAACACCCTCTGCTGTGTCTCCATTTGTAAATCTAAAGGCATTTCAAAATAAAAATTAACATGGCTAAAATTGGATTTGTAATTTTTATCCCTTTCCCCAGTAACCTGTTCCTTCTTTGGAGTTCTCTATCTTCATAAATAGCACCACTATTCACCAAACTGCTCAGGCCAAAAACATGGGATGTTCTTCGTTTCTTTTCTTTTTCTCATATGATATATTCAATCAATTAATTAGCAAATTCCGAGAGTTCTACCTTTAAGATCTATTCCAAGTTTGATTATGTCTCCTTCCTTCCACAGTTATCCATCATGTCTATCCACTATCATGTTTACCCTGTACTAGTCATCTATTGTTTACTGTATTGGTTAGCTTTAACCATAATAATGCTGTGCAACAAACCATTTCAAATCTCAGTGTCTTACAACAACAAAGATTTATTCCTATACTTACAGGTCTCCAGGTCTGCCTCTGGAGTCTATCATTTCTAGTAGACAACTGACGGTCACACCAGCCATTTGTCTCCTTTACTGGCAATGATACCCTGATCCCTTGGGTTACTACACCTCTTTACTTTTCTTAGACCCACAGTTCATTTGGTTTGACATTTCCCATGTCCTTGATTATGGGGATTAGTTCAGAGATGGCCAAGCATACTGTATGATAAACCTTAGGCCAGGGTTGTGATCTAGTAGAGGTACCCTCTTCCTCAGACAGTGTAGGGTGATGTGGTTGTGCCTAGAAGAGAAGTCCATTTTGCTGCTGCCTGAGGGGTAGCCTGGAGCTGCTGGGAGACCCCTTATGAAGTCTGAAGGTGAAACTAACAGACAGGGAAGTGGAGGAGACAAAGAGAACAGTTTCTTAATGGCATCATCTGTTTAAACCTTGCCTGAAACCAACAATACTGCTGAAGTTTTTGGTTACAGGAGCCATAAATTTATTTATTATTTAAGCCAGTCTGCACTGGGTTTTCTTTCCCTTAAAACTGAAAAGATTCTAATGGCTAGATCTTAGATCACAGCCCCATCTGCATTTGAGGGAATGCCCACTCTGCCCTGCAGATAAAGACACTTAAGGGTAGAAAGAAAACAAATGTTCATTAAGATCTGGTGCTATGAGGAAATTTCCATATATCTCATTTAATCCTCAGGTCATCCTCTGAGTTAAGGATTGTGCTGCTCGATTTAAAGCACTAGAAGGTGTGATTCAGGGGATTTCCTAAACTTTACTCTCTCATTCAGCTTCAATGCTGCCTACAGTGACAGAGGACGCCGCAGGTGGGAATGATGCTGCAATTTATAATGCCTGAGTTTTTAGCCTTCGTCTAATCAATGCCTCATGTTATCCTCATTTTTGTCTCCACCTTTTCCATTGATTTCTCCCTTTAACACATCTATGCTTAAGTTTATAGGCTGCCATATTATTACTGGTCCTTGTAGCCATTCTGACAAGAATGCAGATGTATTGCTTGACACTTAATGTTCCAAGCATAAAAGTATCCATATTCTTGATGAAGGTGGAGATAGAAGCATATATTTAACAGCTCTGATCAATAAGACATTTGCCAAAATGAGCAGATTGATTTTATTTACACCTGCAGCAATGGGCTTTCTGCATCTCTCCTCCTTGGAGCACGGACCGCTCAGGGCATTGATGGTGACAAGACTGCCCAGGATCAATGTCAACAGAAGCCACATTTAGTTAGCAATGGTCAGATGCACCTGAAGATTTAGCTATTTTTAATTAGATGAATTGAAAGCAAAAAAGATGAATTCTTGCAGCCAACTCTTTACACTGCTTAAAGAACATTTCGTACCAGGCGAAAGGTTTATGTGTTAACCATGATGTTCTGGAAAGAAGCCATTAAAAAATTGATTCTCTAAAGAGGAAAGAGGCTGAGACAGGCGCCATCTTCATCTTAGAGGTGACATTGCAACAAGCTCATTTATTTTATGGTCAGTGAGTTCTGGATCAAGAATTCTGAGCCTGACTTGACCATCTGGGTGACTTTGACAAGTCATTCCTCCCTGTGATAGCTAAGCATGCTTCTAGAACTTTGATGGTAAAATCAATCTGTAGGTTCTTTATGACTTTTTTTAATAATTGGTTTTTACCATACTCTGCAGTTCATCAATGGTAACCCCAATCCCAACATAGGGTTTTTTCTTCTCACTTTCTTACTCTCTCAAAATCTGTAATTTATTTGCACAGTGACAGTCTTCCCTAATAGCATATGTGGTTTGATCCTCATTCAGTAAATATAGCCACTCAAAAATCCTGGATTTACAGCCGACTCTGCCCATGTCTGTTTGCACTGGAGCTCTACCCTGGTCCCATCCTCTCTGAGGGGTACTTAGGCCGGAAATGCCAAACAGGCTCCATGTCACATGCCAACCATGAATAAATGGGAGTGGCTGCCTGCCCTGAGTCGAGAATTGTAAACCAGGCTTTGTCTGAGTTCAGTTGCAAAGAACAGTGTGATTGATTAGTAATGTCTGCCATGGGTGTCCCAGAGAAGAAGGAATGACAACACCCTTTCCAAGTGTCTGAAATGGGGTATTAGGGGCTGATATTCATGTTAGGCATGGACTCAGAAGGAAAGGGCAGTGCTTTTCATTCTCACTTAAGCAAGTCTTTGCTTCCCAAGCTGCAGCCATTATTAATATATTGGCAAGATGGATGAGGAAGAATTCTTAGGCCATCAAGCTGGGAGTTGTTTCTCAGATCCTGGATGGCACAGTATAATTCTCAAGCTGAGGAGAGCTTGCAAAGGCACTCCAGGCAGGTCCTTAGAGTGTGTACATTGCAGGTTAAGCTACTTTGTGTCTAGAGTCAACTTCATCCGGATATCTGGCTGCAAGTCCTCAATGGGTTAAATGCAACTTGGGCTATGCGGGATAAAGCATGTTTTACATGAACCTTATCATGTAAAATAACCATAATCTCTGGCTAAACTTTTCAAAATTCATTTTAGCAAGGATCATCAACTATTGATATTCTTTAACCATAATTATGCTTTTACCAGGGGTAGTTTTTTGAATGCCATTTCACCTTGAATATTAAACCACCAGTTCTCAAATCAGCCCTGTTGAGCTTCCAATTAAGACACTTAACATAATCACTGTCCCAGCAATATTGGACTATGCCAAATTAGGCCCCCAAATTGATCTATTTATTGGCCATTCAATACATCATATTCATATCCCATATATTTCATGAAATATTCTCTGTCATCTCTTGTTCACCCATTACTACTCTAAATTCCAATAACATATACTAAATTAATCAGAATTAAATCATTTTTATTTAATGTTTTATTTTATATCATCCCCATTAAGAGAGCCATGTATATTGGGTTTTACACACTTCTTATAAGCCTTGAAACAATTAGTACAATGCTGGATACAGCAAAATGTGTTAAAACATGTAAAATGTTAATGTAAATATTTTAAATTATTTTTATTAAAAAAGGCTTCCTTTGCGACTCTAGCAAAAAGAGACTAATAGATCTGGTAAAAGGGAACCCATCATCTGATTCTTTCACTTGATGTTTGGAAAAACTGTAGACCCAGTGTGTAAGTTTGTCAAATGCTACCTGTTCCAATGAAACTTTAAGATTGAGGTGGGCTTAGTTTCCTCATAGTTAGTCAGTTTCACTGGAGGAAAAATGTACAAGTCAGTGAAAAATTTGATAGGGCGGATAACCTTATTAACCTACAACTTTCTGGAAGAATTTTCTCTGATCTGTTTCACATATTTAAATCATTTCAACCCATGATGTAAAGAATATCCAAAAAAGTAAAATAGTATAAAACTCACTTTAGAAAAATCTATTTTAGGTACAAATGATATTGTCATGTCAGAATCACAAAAACTTTCTAATTTCTCTAAAAAGTTCTTCTAACCAAATTTATGAAACTAGATTTTCATTTTAGATGACACATTTTAAGCTACATATATATTATAGCCTTATTGTGAGTAAAATCTTCTAATAAGTAGTATGTATTAACTTATTTTAGGAAAAATATAAAATCAAAAGCTTATCTTAAAAAGAAACACTTTAGTTCATGTGGCATCTGAAGAACTGCTGAGTACTTCAATCTTTTAAAAGTTGAAATTGTTATTATTGCTTTACACCCAACCTCCCTCTTCTAAATTTGATGTCATATGGAAGAGAGATAATTTTCTTTATGGTTTGAATTAGGCAGACAATTTGTAATGCATCACATCTGGCCCTCTCAATAAAAAGGGACTAAAAAATAGTTTGAATTCCATTGTAAATTAAACTAAAAATTCTGTTATCCCAGATGTTTGTCTCCTGACTGGGGATCGTTTCCTGGGAAAGAATATTCATTCGTAAAGTTTAAATCTTTAGGTTTTTGGTATTGTCATTTTATTTCCCTTATATTCAGAATGAAAATATAGAGTCTCATAAGCAGTATATTATATAGAAAAGACCAGAACTAACTGATTGAAGTGTCTAACTTCTATCAGAGATTCATTATTTTGGTTCTAAAAGCCTTTTTATTCTTTTGGAGTCTTCTATTAAAACACAGGTACTCTGTGAGATAAAATCACATGCAGAAGCTAGCAATGGGAATGGGAGGGGGACTACTTGACACCTCATTAAGTTTAAGCTCCTAAGAGAACAAACTCTAGGCTCTAGAAAAGAGAGATAGGTTCTGTCAAGGAGAGGTAGGTTACAGAAAGGAGATATGGCTAGAAAAAAGGGAATAGGATATAGAAAGGAAATGTAACCTATACAAAGGAGATGTGGCAATAGAAAGGAAATGTAGGGCACAGTGAAATTTGGATACAACCAGGAATAGCCAGATAAGAAGAGGGTATCAGAGCCCAGAAAATGCTACCCCGGAGTACTCCAAACTGAGGGAAATTTCGAGGGCCTCAAAAGCAAGAAGGACAGAATGACTTTTCCCCACCTTTCTCTGTGAGAGTTGGCCATAAAGAAAGTCTTTGACCTACCTTGTCCGAAAGTAGATCATAAGACCCTCATTCCAGAGGGGTCCTGCCCTATACCCAGGAGGAAGGAATGCTACTCAGAAAAGCCAAGAAGAATCTGAACAGACAAGAATTGCTGGGTTTCCCCCTCGGTCTAGTACCGTCAGATCATCCCCTTTTGTCCAATCACATTTCTTCACTGAACGTAAGTAAGCATAAAAAGTAGTTTTCCCGGGGTCTTTGGGTTCTCATTTCTGAAGGCTGCCATGTCACATAAAACTTTGATTAAATAAATTTGTTATGTTTTTCTCTTGTTAACCTGTCTTTTGTCATATAGTGTTGGCTATGACCCTTACGATGGTGAGGAAAGCTTTCACAGCTTTCTGCCCCTACAAGGGCTTCTTAAATTTGTGTGATTATTAGAACCACCTGGGTAGCTTAAGTGACATAATTCTCTTATTTTTTTTCTTATCATTCAGAAAAAAATTAATAAAACATTCTCTTTTTACTAATTTTTTAAATCATAAAAAAATTAAAGGGCAATCATCAAATCTACAAAGAAAAGCTATACAGAGAGGCACATTACCATGAAAAGAAAAGGAAAAAATAGCCTTCCATTGTCATTCATGGTTCTATGTATTTCAAATGTAAATCACAAGTATTTTCCATTCTACAAACTAAGATGAATTATTATCCTCCAAGACACTTCACAGATGGATTTGAATAGTTATATCTCTTTGTGGGCCTTGAAGAAATGTGATCATTTTTTTATCATTGAAAAAATTTTGAAATATAGACATGTATATGACTAGAAGATGTTGTTATTGATAAAACAAGATGGCTAAAGTAACTTAAGACAAGTAATTATCCCTCCCTGAAACTCAATTTTTTTGGCTTACATAATTAAATAAGCAATGATTTTCTTTTCTCTTTTGTCTCTATGACAAATATGTGGTATGTATGTTCATCTTGACTTTTTTTTTAACACTAATAGGTAATAATTTTCTTAATAAATTATATATTACCATTGTATGTCATATAATCATTCTTACATGGGAAAGCTTATAAATGACCAAAGTCTTTTGTTCATTAAAAATTGAAAAATTTTTCTCCAATTCTGGAATATATTGAGTACTATTTGGTGACTTGACACTTAACTAGAAGGAAAAATACAGAACTGACTAATGTGTGTTCTTTCTGTGTAACAGTTTAGAACAACCCAGAGTGGTGAGTCTCAGAGTCTTGGTCTTCTTTGTAGATGAGGATTCTTTTGGATCAGAACTGTGACTATTTCCTCCGTTTTGTAAAACATAGGTCTCCTAAAACATTAGTCTCCTAAAACATCTCTTATTATTTACTCATACCTTGGTTTATGGCCATGACCTGATGACTTGACAATGCCCTGATTTGAAGCCAGTTTCTCAGCAATAAACCAACTAAACATATGGCTAAATGGATAGCCAATTCTTTTGTTATGGTGATTTGAAAGTACAGGAGAAATGTTTCAACAGATTCTAGGAAGCCAATTTCATAGTAAAGAGGTAGTTGATGATCTATGATCACATCCATTTAAGTCTTTTTAAGCAAAGATATAGATTCTGGAAGGAAAACTTCAAATAGAGTAAGTTATTAAATGCCATGTCACATAACTGGCTTTACATGTGCCCAGTGTGGAATGCAACAGTTTTGGATTTGGAGAAGGAAGAATTGTTACCCACCAGATGCTTTCAACCCCTAGAAATTCTACCGTTTTTGCAAGGACACTAAGATGCAGAAAGAATATATTACACCCTCTCTTTTCCAGAGAGAAAAGGTTAAGTGACTTATCTAAGAACATATCATTAGAAATTTTTCCGAATGTGGATAATAAAAGTATGCCCTAAATTAGAACCTAGAAGTCTTGAATCTGAGTTTCCCCATCCAGAGTCTCATAGAGTACTCCTGCCTGACCTTAGCAGCGTCATCAGTGCACCGGCCTACAAGTCAAAAGATCAACTATATTGAAGTGGAGGGAAAAGTAGAAGGAATTAGTTTATATAGCCCAGAGGCTCATCACCTCAGGACAGTATGCTGGACAACTAGGTGGGGGTGGGATGGGGCATGGGAGGGACAAAGCGTAGAAAGAAAGAATTGATACATTATGTTGAGTTCTCATGTTAACTTCTTAAGAGCTAGTGTGAAAGACTATTTCTTTCCTCAGGCCTAGCTGGGTTCATGGCTGAGACCCCTATAATGAAAGATAGATTAACAAGAGTAAAGTACACAAGTTTATTTAACATAACTTTCAGGTGATATGGGAGCCTTCAGAAATGAAGACTCAAAGAAACAGAAAAAATTGTATTTTTTTTGTTTATTTGTTTTTTCCTTTTTTATTTCAGAATATTACAGATATATAAATGGTTTGGTTACACGGATTGTTTTGGACTGCTTGAGTCAAAGTTATAAGTGTGCCCATCACCCAGGTAGTGTACATTGTACTCATTAGGTATGATTTCAGTCATCCCCTACTCCACCCTCCCACCCGCTTGATTTCTGTTAAGTTTTACTTCCATCTGTGCACATGAATGCTGATCTGTTAGTACCAATTTAATAGTGAGTACATGTAGTGTTTGTTTTTCCATTCTTGCAATACTTCACTAAGGAAATGGTCTCCAGTTCCATCCAGATTGTTGCAAAAGGTATTAATTCATTTTTTATGAGTGTGTAGTGTTCCACAGTATAAATATACCACATTTTATTAATCTTCTCATGAATTGATGGGCACTTGAGTTGATGCCACGTTTTGCAATTGTCAATTATGCTGCTATAAATATTCGAGTGCAAGTGTCTTTTTGATAAAATGACTTTTTTTCCTTTGAGTAACTACCCAGTATTGGGAATTCTGGATCAAATGGTAGTTCTACATTTAGTTCTTTGAGGAATCTCCATACTATTTTCCTTAGAGGTTGTACTAGTTTGCAGTCCCACCAACAGTGTATAAGTGTTCCTTTCTCTCCTCATCCATACCAGAATCTATTGTTTTGGGACTTTTTGATAAAAGGCATTCTCACTGGGGTTAGGTGATATCTCGTTGTAGTTTTGATTTGCATTTCTCTGATAAATAGTGTCATTGAGCATTTTTTCATATGTTTATTGGCATTAGTCTGTCTTCTTTTGAAAAGCTTCTGTTCATGTCTTTTGCCCACTTTTTAATGGTGTTGTTTGAGTTATTCCTTGCTTATTTGCTTGAGTTCTTTGTAGATTCTGGTTATTGGCCCTTTATTGGGTGTGTATTTTCTCTGTATTGGCTGTGTGTTTTCTCCCATTCTGTGGGTTGCCTATTTGCTCTATTGATTGTTTCCTTAGTTGTATGGAAGCCTTTTAATTTGATCAAGTCCTGTTTATTTATTTTTGTTGTTGCTGTGATTGCCTTTGGGGTATTCTTCATAAATTCTTTGCCTCAGCCTATATCTAGAAGAGTTTTTCCAACATTTTTTTCTAGAATTCTTATGGGTTCATGTCTTAAATTTAAGTTTGTTATCCATCTTGAACTAATTTTAGTGAGTAGTGAGAGATATGGATCCTGTTTCAACCTTTCACAGGTGCCTATCCAATTTTCCCAGCACCATTTATTAAGTAAGGATTCTTTTCCCCAGTGTATATTGCTGTCTACTTTGTCAAAGATCAGATGGCAATATGTGGATGGTTTTATATCTGGGTTCCCTGTTCTTTTCCATTTGTCCGTGTCTCCATTTTTGTGCCAGTATCATGCTGTTTTAGTTACTATAGACTTGTAGTATAGTTTAAAGTCTGGTAATGTGATGCCTCCAGATTTGTTCCTTTTGCTTAAGGTTGCTTTAGCTGTTTGGGCTCTTTTCTGATTCCAAATGAAGTGTAGAATTATTTTTTCTAGATCTGCAGGAAATGACATTGATATTTTGATGGGGATTGCATTGAATCTGTAAATCACTTTCAGTAGTATGTACATTTTAAAAATGTTGATTCTGCCAATCCATGAGCATGGTATGTTTTTCCATTTGTTTCCATCATCTGTAGTTTCCTCCCTCAGTGATTTATAGTTCTCTTTGTACAGATCTTTCACCTCCTTGGTTAAATATATTCATAGGTATTTTATTTTCTTTGTCACTATTCTGAAAGGTATTGAGTCTTTGATTTGATTCTTGCTTGACTGTTGTTGATGTATAGGAAAGCTACTGATTTGTATACATTGATTTTGTAACCTGAGACTTTGCTGAACTTATTTATCAATTCCAGGAGTCTCTTGGCAGAATCTTTGGGGTTTTCTAGATATAAGATCATATCGTCAGCAAAGAGTGATAATTTGACTTCCTCTTTCCCAGTTTGTATACCCTTAATTTCCTTCTCTTGCCTGATTGCTCTGGCTAGGACTTCCAGCACTATGATGAATAGAAGTGGTGACAGTGGGCAAACTTGTCTAGTTCCAGTTCTGAGTGCTTTCAACTTTTCCCCATTCAGTATGATGTTGGCTGTGTATTTTTATACTTAGGTTTGATGAAGAGTGGACAATCATGCAGATGTAAGATTGGATAAAAGGGGGTATGATCTAGTAGGAATAAGTCAAAGGGAACTTAACAAAGCATGTTTGAACCTACTAGATTCTTCTCTGTGTTTCTATTCCTTTCTCCCCTGTATAGGGAGTACTACTGTGAAATGGGGGTCTTATGACCTCCTTTAGAGGAAGGTCAGAGAATTCTTTTATGGCCCCTTCAGGGGAGAATGGTGGGAGAAATTCAGAAAGATTCTCCTGCTTCTGCTGTTTTCTCAAATGCTGAGGTGCCATATTTTTGGGTAGTGTGTCCTGAACTCTGTCACTCCAATTGTAGAGATCTCCCATTATACAGAGAAAATACTCCTACCTCTCCTTGTCATTAAGGCTTGAACATGGAGTTGGAATCCAAGAGGAGCAGAATATGAAGTAGAGGAAGTCTCCTTCCACTCTCAGAGGATTATGAGGGAGAGTCCAGAATGCCTCATGATAGGTAAGTGAGGTGAATCTGGAAGAGAGGAGTCTCGGGGACTTTTTTTGGTTCTTGTGTGGTGTGGCAGAGACCCATGAGTTCTTATTCTTCTGAGCATGCCCAAGAATGCAGCTGAATTGGAAAAAAGAGGTCTGTCATGAGACCAAATTGGTTAGAGCAATGTGATCCTATAGCCAAAGTAGAGAGTACGACACTCATTTGGGGGACTAAATGGAGATGTGCCAAAGACTTTGCAAGTTTGTGTACATTTGAGAGCCTGGGGTAGACCTCATTTGCCAGGGACATGTACCAGGCCCTAACCAGGCCAAGAGAAGGAGGTAATGCCACCAGCTAGCATTGCCCTAGAGATGAGAGAAGCCAATGACCCTGCCTGAGGAAGTCTACTCTTCTCTTCACAATAAAGTTTTGGAAGTCATAGCTTTCATTCATCCACCACATCTCAGAGATGCCCAATGTTGCTGATGAGGGCTAAAGACAGAACATTTCAAAATAGGCTGAATAATATTATTTTAAAAGATTTTTAAATGACTGAACTAAACTATGTTTTATATTGAAATATAGTACCCTGAACTACGTTTTCCAACTAACTTGCCAGTAGGGGCTCAGTTAGAAAACTGGATTATTTATTGACAAATTAAGACATCTATATAAATTGTGGTATGAGTGAATTTTAGACTCCGCTATACTTATATATTGCAGACAATTTAATCATTGAAATATGTGTGGATAGTCATTCAAAATAATTGTTCCCAAACATGAATTTTAGACTTTTATTTGGACCCACAGCTTAAGCCTAGAAATATTTAGAATTACTATAGCTTTATATTTTGCCAGTATTCTTGAATAACTGGGTAAAAAAAAAAAAAAATACGAGTTCAGAAAAAGTGCTTCTTTAGTAGTCACTTAAATGGACAGTATTACCATTAAAAAAGAAAGAAAGAAAGAAAATGTTAGCCTGAGGCACTAAAGGCTTGACTAGCTGGAGACCATTTACCTAGAGAATTCCATTTCCTCACCTGCCCAGTGAATTGGAAAGAAGGGAGTCAAAACTTCCTCCTGCCACCACTTTTGGGCATGATATAAGCAGTCAATATTGTAAATGTTCCATGGTTACAAAATCTTAAACAGCTCCACTCTTGGTACTTAGAATGATGTTCGAGTTTATGCCACGTTTGATTCAGAGTCAATTGCATCTGATAAGTCAACACAACTATTTCAGGACTTGTCTGACTCAGAAGTTTGATTATGCCATTGTTTTCACAGAAGCTGTAAGTTCTGTGAATTGCCTTTTCTCCCCCCACATTTGGAAGATTCTCATTGTTAATATGTTAAATCTTTAATTGCCCACAGCCTGAAGTTTCCTTAAGTAATTATGAGATTCTTTTCTGCATTTGTATTGTTGATCTTCCTGTGCGAAACTGTAACAGCCCTCACTTAACTCTTCTGGAGTGCTTGAAAAATCACCACTTTGGAGGCAGGAATAAGATCATATTAGATACTTTTTTCCTTTTGGCAGTCGAGTGGGTTCCTATTGTTAAAGTAGGGATGATTAAAATATTTAAAAATCATTCTCCATTGCTTTGGGGATTAAAATTTATTCTAGATTCAAGCCTGGAAGCTTTGATCTCAGTCTAAAAATTACTTATTTTTTCTACTTTTATGAAGAAAAAAAGTTGCTTCATCCATTTTTAATTTTTAGAAGCACAAAATATGATATATGCGCTGGAGAATTTCCAGTCTTTTCCTGTTTGAAAAGTGATAAGTTAGCTAGTTTTCTTTCAAGATAGATTTATGAAATTATTATTACTTCATCTATTGTTATTTCATCCATTTTCAAATAAGTTCTTTAAAATCATTTTCTGAATCTGCCTTTGGCTTAGTTTAATGCAAAGCTTTTAAAAAGCTTCAGTGGGAGCCATTGAGTTGAAAATGACAGCCCTCTACAGAGATTTATTCACCATCACCACTTAGAATCAATATTCTTTTGGTTGAAAGACATGATTGCAATTTACATTATCAAAGTGCTCAACAAACATAGATTAATTTCCTCTTTCAAAAAGAGAGGTGAGGTTTCCCTCTAGAGTATGAGACCTTAGCACAGGAGTTAATACGTACTTTTATATGTTCACTTTTCTACTTTAAACTTTGTGATGGCTTCTTATGTGGGTGATTACAAGCAATTCAGTAGGTGCTCCATATAATTATTTGACATCCACACAGGACCTCTGGGGGTTTTCCTTCATATTCCACTGTGTAATGTGTTCTCCACATTCTCTCCTTCTATGCAAAGGACACTCCCCTCAAGACCGGTGTGTTGCTGGCTGGTGTGCTGGACCCGAGTCAGTTTATTGTGTAGCTGTGTGAAATCAAGTGTTCATTAGCCAGACAGTCTCCACCCAGGGAAGACTTGCTGAGCAGAGCATAACTGTGGGGAATCAAAGGAGATTGATGTATGCCCTTAATAAAGACACAGAAAAGTCTCTTGTTTTACCTGTGTGAGAGATACCCCTCATGTAGAGTATAGTAATATAGTAAATTAGCAATAATAATGGCTAATATCTATTAAGATGTTATTGATCTAAGTGTTTTGCATGGAGCATCCTAATTCATTCTCACCATGTCTGTATGCAACTGGTGTCACTATTTATAGTTGTGGAAGCTGAGGAATAGAAATTGCAGTGAATATGTCAGATTTTAGTATGAAAAATGTCAGGTCTTAGTGTGCTCATGGCTGAAGAATGATCAGACACACCAAAGGAAGACAAGCATGAAAATGAGGTTTATTGAGGAGAGAAAGATAGGATTATAGGGCAAGAGCAAGGTACATACGCCACAGACGACAACTGGACCAGGCCCATTGTCGCAGCAAACGGAGACCAAAAGGAAGGGCGCACACACAAAAAGCGTTGGCTATGGTCTGTGTCTTGTTTTATAGTGCCTGGATAGGGACCTCCCTTGTGGTTCAGATGTCACCGTGGAACCACTTTGATTGGACAGTTGGGAGCTGCATGACATGAGTCTTACTGCACATGCAGATATCCCATGAGCCTCTCTGAAAGCCCACTGTGGCGGGTGAGGGTGGGGGTGTGTGTGAATCGCAGCAGCACCCATTTCTGTCCCTAGGAGACCCAGAATCCCTCGTTACCTACCTAACAAATACTTTGCCCGAGTTTCTACAGGTAGCAAGGCACAAAGGCAATGTGTGCACCCAGGCATTCTAATTCGAGAGATTGGCTGTTTAACTTCTCTGCAGACTCCCATATATTTATAATTTCAATTGCTAGATGATGCCAGTGTGTTTCAGGTCTTAAAATAACTGCAGACGGAACTATTATATTTGATTTTACCCTATAGGTTTGGCATAAGGAATTCTTTTGCATTTATGACAAATTCCTTATGACACATCGCTTTCTAGCCTTATTAAATGTATGCATTCATATTACTTGTCATCTTATTTAGACCATTAAATCACTCAGATCATGGTCCCTGTTTCTCTCATTCATTCATCCATCCACCAAGTGTTTATTGAGCTGACATCAATCCCAGGCCTTAGTATATCCTTTATCTCCTTTATACCATCTGGTTTCCCAATACAACTGTGAGGAGAGGAGGAAAATATCAGGAAAGTGAGTACTATGAGGAGAAAAAGGAAAGGAAGGAGAGGAGGGAGGCAACCTGCCCTGGAGGGACAGAGGTGGAAGCAGCACAGTGGCCACAGACAGCAGGAACTGGCCTGGAGGTTGGCAAAGATTCTTTGCTTGGCCCAATTTTAGTTAGGCTCTTGGACCTTCTCCTAGGCCCTTCTGTGTATAAATCCAGTTATAGCAAGAATTCTGCTAAATCAGTTTAGCAAGAACCTCCCACTCCTGGTATCTAATCACCCACCGTATCTGACGGGATCTTCATCCTTCGCCATCCCCCAGGTGATGTCTGATCACCCTGATCTGTCTTCAGCAAGAATCTCCCTTACCCCAACTTTTCCTCTCACTAATTTTCCATCCTCTGCCCCCACCCTGTTCCTTGGCTACAAATTCCCACTTGCCCATGCTGTATTCAGAGTAGAGTCCAGCCTCTCTCCTCCGCTACAAAGTTTGATTGCAGTGGTCCTTATACCTACAATAATGATCCTGAATAAATTCTTCCTGACCATGCTTTAACAAGTGTCACTGAATAATTTTTTTCTTTCAGAGGTGGCAGGCACAGGTGGTCACCTATTTGTGTGATAAGGCCCATTTCTGATTTTGATTAGAGTGGTTGTTCTCTGTATCTATCATATCCTCTTGTCCAGCAAACTGCACTTTATGGGTACTTAATTAACATGCACTTCAAGAATTAATGAATCATATAAATGCATACTGGAAATATTAAATAAGAATGTACATCAATCAGATAAACTGAAAATAAATTCTGGTGAATACATGAGAGAGTTTCTGGGTGCACTGACAGAATCTTCTTTGGGGCCTG
This sequence comes from Indri indri, assembly GCA_004363605.1. Lineage (NCBI taxonomy): Eukaryota > Metazoa > Chordata > Mammalia > Primates > Indriidae > Indri > Indri indri. The sequence goes on from RJWJ010004941.1 coordinate 49,096, forward strand.
GGTAGTTCTGATATGAGGCTGATAAGTTCTTGGTATCTGTTTAGCATTCTCTTCTCCTTGGGAACAATACTGTGAAAAAGAGCTATTTAAACCTGAACATCTGATTGCCTGCATTCTCTATTTCATCTTGATGCTGATTTAACAGCCAGCTCATTCAAGATATGAGGGGCACTGGCTCTATCTCGGTTATCGCGTTTTAAGTTTGAGAGCTCCTATAAATTGTTCTTGAGTCTGTTTTGTTGTTTCCGTCCCTTGGTGGCAAACTAGAGATCTGCCAAAGCATAAAATATGCTTTACTCAATGGCCTAAGAAAATTATTGTTTGAAAATATGTTTCACTTAAAAAGAAACTTAAAGAAACAATTATGGAGTTCGGCAGAGAGGGGGAACATTAGTTTAATGTATTTTTTAAAGTACCTAATGGCTTTCAATTTATCCATGAAATGTGACTCAAACTTGTATATTTGGAAAATTTCAAGTCTACGTAAGTTGCATGTTTAAAGTCCTTATCTCCTGAGCTGCTCAGTCCATAAAGTGATTCTGAAAAGTAGCTGGAGGGAAATTTCTCAGTTGGCTGTGGAGCTCGACTGCAGGTGCGGTTGTGTCTCATGAACTGTTCTCTCTCTGCCTAGCCATGACTTCAAAAGATACCTCTTCCCCATTCCTCAGTGCATCGATGGGCGTGGACACCTGCCTTGTGGACACTCAAGAGAGGAGACAAGCTTTGAATTATGGTTTCAGAGTTGTTGTGGGCAATAGGAGAGGCATACAGAAGATATTTTAAAATGCTGCAAAGAGTTCTCTCTGGGCATATCAAGGGCTAACCATCAGGGGAAAGAATGTGACAGATGCCCTCCAAGTTACCTTGCTGAGCGGATTTGCGGACTCATGCTGCTGTTTGATGTGGCTTCCAGCAGACCTTTCATTAAATCCATGCCTTGGGCTGACCCACAGCGCTATGCCCCTGTCCCAGTGCCCTTCTCTGCATAGGCAAATGGCCAGGACCACAGAAGGTTGTGCTGATGAGCCCGGAGCCTCTGGGGGGCAAGAGCTGCACTGCCCCTGTCTCTGCAGGCTCTGGCAGATGGGGCAGTCCCCTGCCTGGGAGAGCCATTAGTGTGACCAGACGTGCCCTCAGAGAGCCTGGACCTCTCAGAACCACACAGAAATAGCGACTAGCAACAAAGGCTGATTATGTCTCCAAAATTTAAGTGTTTTCAAATGGAAACAACTTAGAAAACTGTTGAACTATGGTAGCCTCTGCTACGGTCTTTTGCCCATTTCTTATCATTGGGTTTGCTCAGCCTGTCTGAGACCTGTACAGCAAGGTGGAATTTTATGGCTGCGTTTACTCAACCTTTGCTGTGCAAAGTTACATGACGGGTGTATGGTTCATGCAGAACCAAAATTTAAGTAATGGTTGATTAGTGAAAAAATGAGCCCTGACTGGTAAGGAATTTCTCCCATGTAAATGAATCCTTGTGTTTGTAACATGAGGGAATTCTTATTTTGCATTGCAAGAGGCAGTTTACAAGGTTTTACTAATCTGCATAACACACCTTCAGGGTTTATAGGCAGCAAATATTTTAGTATTAAATGCGGCAACATCTTGGTGTTATATATTTTGGGGAAATGACTTTTATAAAGAGGCCTTCAGCATTTTTGTAAGATAACTACATTGATCCTTAGCCACCTCACTCGGCATCCACGTCCACCACTACAGGGGAATTGGTTGCTGTTGGGAGGATTATTTCAGCCCTTTGGAACACTCCTATCACAAGGCCCTATGCAACTTACAACAAGAACAAAGTTTTGCCATTTTGCAGCTTTCCTATAAAAAGTTAGACCAAATTAAGAGAGGCATTAAAAAAACAAACTGACAGATGAAGCCAATCTATTAGCATTGGTTCTCCCCAATCCTGGGTTCAGGTTTTGAACGTACCACCTTCTGACATCACTGGGCTGCTTTTGCATATCTCACTTTACCTGGGTTAAGGGTCCTGGTTCTAAGGGAAGGGTGTTTCTAATAAATGCACACGGAGAACATTCTAAGTCTTGGGCAGAAAATAACTTTTGGAGAAAACTCCAGGTGGCAGTGACGGGGGGACTGAGTGTCCACAGAAGTACCATTTGATTACATTGCTGTGTTCGTTCCTCCCTTTCAGCCTTCTCTTACTTCACTTCCTACTGTAAGCTCCTCATCTGGAGGGGTTCGATTCTCTCATTTTACATCTCTTTTTCAAAAAACAGCCCCACCCCTTTCCTGGTTTCCTCCTTAGGGATAAAATAGAACAATGTTTTCTAAAGGAACTTTAATCAAATTGTAAACCACCTACTATGTTCAACTGCTGGAGATTTAATCATGAACAAAACAGGGTTTTTACCCTGAGGCTCACATTATACATTTTATGGAGTTCCCACTTTATTTGGGAAATTTATTGCATTGAACCATTCAGTTTTATTTTCTTCATGCGTTATATCCTGAAAACATCCTCAGTACAAATATTTTACTAAAATATTTAATTAATGTAAAAACACAAATAACAGAATTAAAGTTTACTGGCATATTTTGCCAAATTCTCAACCTTTTGTCTGTTTTTCCTCATTTAAGCTTCCATCTCTGGACCATGACTTTCTGACGTTCTTGTAACCTGCTGTCCCTTCCCTGACAGCAGCAAAACTCTCCTCTCTACTTCTCAGCTTTGGAGACCTCTGTTTGATACATTATGGAGACCATCACTAGAGAGGGTCAACTTCCGTGATGACAAACTAAGAGCCGCATGAATTGCTCAGGAATCTCAAAAGAAGTACATGATATGCTCTTAAGAACACCGTCTTTTCTTATATCTATGCATTTTCCCTCTTGTAATCCAAGGTCTTCTGCCTCCCTCCAAAATTCCCTCTCTGAAGCACTCCTTTCACCAGGTGGAGGGACGTGGATAGGACATTTGTTTTTCCCCTGTCCACATGGACATGCCAGGGGCTAGGCTCTTTTTCTGCCTTTTTCATGCATTGTTGTAAAGTTTTCTAAACAGGAAAACATCTACAGAGAATGAAACTAGCATGCCAGGGATCAAATTTCTCAAGTATGTTTTTGGGTCTGAGAGTCATGACAAAAGCAGCCAAGCTTTTTCCCTGCTCCTGTTTTGGGCTAGCCCACTAAGTGACTTTGAGCAAGTCAGGTAACTCCCCAGGGCTTCAGTTTTATAACTTGTTAATTGACAAGGGGTTATAGTTAGAGACTACTAACACTAAGGTCCCATTCAGCTATAAAACTTGATGGTCCTCAAAGGCTTTCTCTTCCTAGTCTGCATCAGTCTCTCCTTTCCCTAAATTCTTACTTTCATACCTTTAATGTGTAAAGTCTAGAACAGCAGCATCACCCTCACTTGGGACCGTTAGATATGTAAAGTCTTGGCCCCCCCAGACCTACTGAATCAGAAACTCTGCAGCCGTAAATACGTGCTGATTCAGATGCACACTGAACTTTGAGAACTATGGGTATAGGGCTCTGATGTATAGTTTTAAGCATATTCTGTGCTGGAGTGAAGCCCAATGCCTTTGTATCTCCTATGGTTCAGAAAATAAAATGAGCACTTTAAAAATCCCTATTAATTAAATGTATAAGCATGATATTGAGTAGACTCCTATTCTATATACTCATCTAAATTGCAACAGTAACTTCTACCAAGAGCTACGTACAACATGGTGAGAAAAAAGAGTTCCTGTCTTGCTCACAGACCGCATTTTCTCTCATTCCTTCTCTTTTAATTGACTTGTTCCTTCTGCAAACACTATTCTGTCATCTCGTACTTTGCTCTCTATGACTTATTGTTTTTATGGTCAATGTTATATTTTATGGATCTGGGGGACAAAGAGATGGAAGCTTTGTTTAAATATATCACTATGCAGCTTCCCTGGGTGGGGGCAGGGAAGGGGAGCAGTGCTTATTTTAGTATCTGAGGCCATGATTTAAAGCCTGTTTACATGGCTAATTATTAAAGCACGATAAACACACTTTTTAGAAGACATGGAGAAAAGCGCATTTTTTTGGTCTACCTTCTGTTTCTACTGGGCTCCATCTCCAACAGATGGCAGGAGCATCTGGAAGCAAGCCAGTGAGGCACGCTGATGGGCCCTGTACTTACTTAGCAACCGCTCCTGGTCATTTCCATGAGTCAAGGGTGTGGATGAGAGAAGCATTAGCACTGAGCTTAAGCATAAAACCTGAACAGTCAACCAGAGTTAAACTGGAAATAAAAGGATCAGAGATTTGATAGAACTGGGAAGGATGTTGACTTCCTTGCATTTTGGAAATCATATGTGTTGGGAAGAATTCATGTGTGTGTTTTTAATTACCAAAGGTTATCTCTTTAATTTAAAGGACCACAGCCAGCAGTAATTAAGCATGTCATTCATTGCTGGCAGCTACTTGGTTTACATGCTGTTTTTATTCCCATTTAGCTGTTTTCTGAAGAAAATACTCTAAAATCCATAAGGACATATATGTGACAGGGAGAACATCAACTTACAATTAGTATCTCATAAAACTATGAATGGCAATATCTGAGAATGCAGTTAGCTTTATAGAGCATGCAAAATTTATTCATGAATAGATCTGCAAGGAAACTTGGGTAAATACTGCAAAACACTCACAAGACACTGAATAACTTTGCAATTTTGATGACATTTGTTGGAGACGCTGTACAACATAATGAAGGACCATTAACATTTTGTGAAATGAGATGGAGGCAGCAGGGTAAAAAGAGGAAAATACATTTTCTTTAAAAAGTAAAATGTGTTTGACTTAAACTTAAAAAAGGGCAGTGGAGAGTTGACAGTTCCAAAGTATAATCAAAAGGGTATTATTCTCAGCTTTAAATACCCCCCACAAGAATTTCCTAATATACAGCTGAAATTGTAAGTAAAATTGGGCAGCAGAATGGTTAAGAATAGCAAGACCGTTTCACTTGAAATTAAGGTTCAGTAAAAAGCAAAAGCTGTCAGGGGCTGTTTTCATCCCTGCCCCTTCACTAGCAGTCAGGACTCCTCTGCACCTCCTGAGGGGCCCGGCCCGGCCATTCTCCCCTCCAGTTCTGCCCTTGGGCTCACGAGCTACTCCACCAGCCTTTGAACAACTGGAAAACATCTTATCTTTTCATTTTCGTGTCCCTATTCCCCAGTCTATAAGGTCTTAATAAGTGTTGAATGTTCCATGACTGAAGGACTCCATGGGGATCCCCTGACTTGACAAACGGCTGGCTTGAAATCGAGCCCAACTCTTTCTTTATGATCTATTTGTGCCTCCTGCTCACCTCAGGACCCTTGTTCAGATTTGGACCTCCCATTTGCTTGGATCTCTGTAACTTGGCTTTCGTATTCCTTGTAGCCCACAAGGGAAGTAGAGTGGGGAAGGAAGAATCTCCTGTGGGAAGGTTCTGTTAACAAAAAGGAAAATTGCATCATGTTGGATGCAAAATCACTTTATTTCTCTTCTTCTTCTTCCTGTAAAGACTCCTCAAAGCAGAGTGAAAATGTACTTTCTCCTTATATGAATCTTCTGCAGTTCTTTTGCAAAACAGTCAGTTAGGTTTTTTGTCATTCAGAAAATGCAATACAGTGATTCATGTTGATTGTGAAAGCAGGATAAGAGAATAACTTCTTGGTGTTATTTTTGGAGAATACAGCAGCTGTACCCTTATAACCTAAATCCTTCTTTCTACTACTTAGCCGGCCTGCAATTCTGTAGTTGATGCTTTTTTCCCTCATTGAATGAAAAAAATTTGCACATATAGTCATGTACCGTATCACGACGTTTTGGGTAAGGACGGACTGCATATATGGTGGTGGTTCCATAAGATTATAATGGAGCTAAGAAATTCCTGTGGCCTAGTGTTGTAGCCATCGTAAAGCTGTAGCACAATGCATTACTCACGTGTTTGTGGTTTTGCTGGTGTAAACAAACCTATTGCATCACCAGTCATATAAATGCATGGCAAATGCAATTATGTACCGTACATGATACTTCATGATGGTAATAACTATGTTGCTGGTAAACATGTATTTACTATACTATAATTCCCATTGTTAGAGTGTACTCCTTCTACATATAAAAAGAGGTTATCTGCAAAACAGCCTCAGGCAGGTCCTTCAGGAGGTGTTCCAAAAGAAGGCATCGTTACCATAGGTGATGACTGTTATGGTATGGAGTGCGAGAAAGACCGCCTTGAGGCCGAATGAGCCAAATTGTGAGTCTTTATTAGCTGGCCAGTGACTACCCTCTGTACCACCACAGACGGCTGCATGGAGAGCAGTCCAGAGCCGAAAAGGTGAGAAGACTTTATACTAACTTGGCAGGGGGCAGAGTGGGGGCACGTGACATTAAACACGACATAGTGGAAAAAATAATTACATTATATATTCCATAGCCGCGGGGTCTGGGACCTGCCTCAGACCACCTGCCTGGCCTCGGACCGATTACAATCTTTTAGCAAGCAAGGTAGCAGAAGCAGATAGCACCAGTTAAGGCAGGGAGCATTCTTTCTTGGGTGAGGCAAGTACAGTAAATTTTACTACAGACAGCTGGGGGGCTTACACAATCAGTTACAAGGTCATTGCTTACAGAGTACAGATTTTTCTATTAGGGCGAGGTTTACAAAGTACAAGCTTTTTACTCTATAGACAGGAATGAGTCTTGAAACAGCATTTTCATAATAACTTTTCATATTTTTGAGGCCTATTACTACAATGACAGCTCCATGCGTGTTATTGCCCCGGAACACCTTCTAGTAGACAAAATGTAGAGGTGCAAAATAGTGATATTGATGATCCTGACCCTGTGTAGGCCTAGACTAATGTATGTTTATGTATCAGTTTCAAAATATTCTGAAATTAAAAACAAATAAAAAGTAAAAACAAATTTCGTTAAATAGAATTCTAAGCTTATAGAAAAAGGATATAAAGAAAGAATATTTTTGTACAGCTGTATGATGTGTATTTTAAGCTAAGTGTTATTACAAATGAGTTAAAAAGTTAAAAAATATTAAAAGTTTATATATTAAAAAATTACAGTAAGCTAACGCTACTTTATTATTAGAGAAAGAAAGACATACTTTTTAAAATAAAGTTAGTGAGGCTTAAGTGTACAGTGTTTATAAAGTCTATAGCAGTGCACAGTAACGTCCTAGGCCCTCACATTCACTCACGTCTCACTCACTGATTCACCCAGAGCAACTTCCAGTCCTGCAAGCTTGATTCATGGTAAACGATCTACATAGGTGTACCATTTTTTATCTTTTGTATCCTATTTTTACTGTACTTTCTAAGATGTTTAGGTATGTTTAGATGCACGAATGCTTATCATTGTGTTATAGTTGGCCAAGTATTCATATAGTAACATGCTGTGCAGGTTTGTAGCCTAGGAGCAATAGGCTATACCACACAGTGTAGCAGGCTGTACCATCTAGGTTTGTATAAGTACTCTCTATGATGTTTGCACAATGATGAAATTGCCTAGTGATGCATTTCTCAGAATATATCCCTGTCATTAAAGGACACATGACGCATCCCCGGGAGAGGTAATAAATTACCCATTGTGCAATACATTAGTATTAGAGGGATACACTGTTAGAATATCTGATCATAAATTTATGTCACTGTGAGTGAACTTACCATATCCTTAATCGAAAGGGGATAAGAAAAGAAGGTCTTTTACATAAGGGGAGGCAAATTTTTACAGAGGAAAAAGGCAAGGCTGCTTAATAGTCATTGCTATTTATCCAAGAGAAAGCCTGCACTGCCTAATAACGTCCCTTGCCAGCTCAGCCAAGTGTCCCCATGACAAAGACACCGGAGATATGCGAGTTGGATATGTGAGCCCTCCTGCACATGCAGGGGTCTGTCTTCACTGTCTGGAAAGCTGTTCACTAAATGCTAAGGACAAGAACATTATTCTTTAATTCTAAATGAATGAGCCCAGTGCATTTTGTAGGCATTCTGGAAACCTGAACGTGAAACTGTTCTCAGTGACGACTACTAAAAAACAGTTGAAAACTGAAACAGGTGAAACTGTTCTAAATCAATTTATATGAAGTCAAATAGTTTCATTAACAGATTTGATGGGACATCTCTGGAGTTAAAGGGGAAAAATACCCTGCATATTTGCTAATTTTGACCAGTGAAGTCTCTGCTTGTTCTTCATGTTTTTTTTTTTTCTCAGAGCTTTAGTCATTCGAGGCTAAATTTTATTTTCTGTGTATTTATAATCCTGGAGGTATTTCCCATATAACTAGTCTCATCTACAAGGAATTATTAATACATGTGCCATTCACAGTTCCTTGCCATAGTTGGGGTCCTTGTGCTTTTCCGTTGCAATCACTGAGTTCTGGGTTCACCTCAGTCACCCCTACGTGAACGGTGATTTGCCACCTTACTGAAATGTATGGAACCGCCGGCACTGGGAAGGCCTGTGGGTCTGATTGTGAAATGCTTATCTTCTCTGAGAACCCTGGCTGTTTCCATTGCTGTTCTGTTGCCTATGCCTGGTTATGTTGGAAATCTCAGTATTGCTTCCTGTTGCCTCCTTTTGTCTTTATATTTATTCACGTTACTCTTCTTAGCCTTCCAGGTGGAGACTAGGATATGTTTTTTGAGACATCTCTTGAGAATGTGCCACAATTGTGACTACAGGTTATATCTGAACACAATGAAATGTCAGAGAAAATGTTCCAGGATAGGAAAAAAATTTTCAAACCCAAGACCGGTAACACGGGGACATCAGAAAGTAATAAAATAGGAATTGGTAAAGTACAGATATTTTAAACATATATCATTTATCTATGTTTTTATAAAACTTTATACATTCCTGTAGTGTGGCACATATTTTGTTTTTCAAGGATTTGTCCTGATATCTGTTTCTTCCATTAGACCATGATATTTTTGAAGGGGTGGAGGAGCTCATTTGTGCTTGTATTCCTGGAGCTGACCACAATTTCTGACATAAACACTAGATAATTATTTCTTAAATGAGTGAATAAATAAATTAATATCTGATGCCAAAAAAGAAAAACATTAAAGTCAACAAAATAGCAATGAAGTAAAGGAACTTGGGAGGCCCTTTGTTGGTCTGGAATCATAGGATTTAACTTCTAATAATATTCTTGAGGGGGGAAATCCTCTTACCTCCTCTGTGGGGCAGTTGCTTTTAGAACGCACATTATTTTGTTTATTAGAACCACAGAATTTTAAATGTGAAAGGTAATTTAGTATTATTTAGTCCAACTTTCCTTTTAGGACAGTGTCTTGGTTTTGGATTCCCCTGAAAGCAGAGCCTGAGACCAAGGCTTTTGCGTTACGACTCTACTGGAAGGTACAAAGCAATGGGAGGAAGCGTAGTTGGGGACAAAGGGAATGAGGAAGGAAGGAGATAGGAGGATATGTTGTTAAGCTGGCTGCTGCTAAATGCACTGATTGTTACAATCCACAGCGTTCTCCTCCAGGAAGTCATATAAACTGGCTCCTGGCAGTCAATTTGGGTGAGAAATGGCCAAGAACATGTTTATTTTGTAGTTTAATTTCCCCTTTCTCTCTTTATTGGCTATTTTTTTTTTTTTCCTATCTGCAAACATTCTTGCTGGTCCACTTTGATTTCAACATTTTTTCATATCTATTCAAAGCTTTCTTAACCATGGCCCCACCTTTGTTTAAAATTGCATTAGCTCTTACCTGGACAATTACAGCCATCTCCTAACCAATTTCACCTCTCCACTTTCTTCTTAACTAAATCCATCTCACACACCATGCTCAGATTCATCTTATACTAATCCTCCACTTACAAATATCTGTGGTTCCTCGCTGCTCTGATATAGATAAATTTAAATTCCTTAGTCAGTGTATATCAGTTAAGATGCCTTAAGATGCAAAAGATACAAAATCCAATTCTAAATCTATTAAGCAATAAAGGAACTTATTACATGTCAAATATTAAGAAATTAATAGGTAGCCCCCAACCTTTGCTACTTAGCAGTTCTTTTGAGTCTATGCTCTCTTTCTCTTATTGGCTTCACAGCTATAGAAATTTCAAGTATCACATGCAGATTCAACATTGTAATACGAAGGATCATTTCTTTCTAATGTTTAATAGCAAAGTGACATTTGTCAGTAGGCCCAAAGCAAACAACAAACCCTCTCATCTAATTGGCCATGAGTTTCTCCTAAGCTAACTCCTAATAATGGGGGTCAAGGGAGAAGGATGCATGACTGGCACAGGATGCTGAGAATTCAGCCTTGGATCTGAGGGTAGAATTAAATATCACTTGGTTATGCAGGAGAGAGTAGGCAACTGAATTTATCTGTTCTGTGCACCTGAGATCTGCCAGTTCTAATCAACTCTCAGCTTGATTTCCTAGTTTCTTTTCACCCACATTGTATAATAGCTATGTCCAACTACTTGCTATAGTTCAATCTTTCCTGCCTCTTTAGCCTGTAAAATATTTTTTCCTTATTGTGCCCTGTAAAAATCATATCCATCCTTTCAGGACAATCTTCAGTGTAACCTTCTTAATGAATCTATCTAAAGTGATTTCCCCTTTACCTAACTACATTTTTTTGAACTCATATTATTTATCTATTATGTCAGATTGTAGCCTTCTTGAAAGCAGAGCCTAAAAGGTATTTATGTTTACATCTGTCCTGTCCCAAGCACCAAGCACCAGGCCTTATACTTAATAGTTAATATTTATTTTCTGAAAAAGTAAATTAAATGTCAAAAAATTAGTAAGACGAACCCTAAGGTTTTCAGTTTGAGCAGTTTCTTGGTAGTGGGGGAGTTCCGTTTTGCCCAGCTTCCTTGTTGTACAATTCCATCATACTGGGTCTAACTTCCTGAGAATAATAATGCAGAAGGAACAAGTTTTTCACGACTGAAAAAAAAGAGGTCACATCCACTCAGTGAATATAATCCAGGAAAAAAGAAAATTACCAAAGTATAGTAATCTGTTGGATATGCCCTGACTTATCAGATCTTTTCTGGATTTAGATTTCATATAGTCAACCCAATTTTCTCTGTAGCATAAAACTAATCAGCACTTGGAGTACAAAATCATGTTAACTTTTTAATAGGTGAATCTTTAAAGTGAGAATTTGAGATTGGGGAGTATGGTTAAAAAGAGGTTAAACATTATCATGAAAAAAGTTCTGTAGTAAACATACATGGGCTAGTCCAGTGTTAAAAACTGGTATGCATTTTCTGCAAGAAAGGTCATTCATTTAAATCAAAGACCATGGGCTCATCCCTATATCTAAGAACAAAGGATATGGTATCCCCCGATGAAGAGAGAATTTAGCAATTCTCCCCTAACTCCTTTACAGCCAGTATGAGCGTGGAACATCTGTTTCTAGCTATAAATCTGTCATGTCACTAGAAAATCCAAAGAAGAAGACATTATCAGTTTATAACTCAAAAATCCACAAGTATATATAGATAAAACATATCCTATAAAATACAATGTTACCTCCATTTAATGCTACAGTATAATAGACTAATAAAGCATACTCACCTTTTTCCTTTAGTAGGACAACATTCCAATCTCAATTTTGCATTCCTCAAGGCAGATATTTATGCTAAATTTTGAACAGCATAAAAGCAAAGTTAGAAGCCGATCTTGTATTATATCTGAGAGGGTCTCATTACTGTGTTTTATAGTGGTAAAATTCCTATATTCAGGAAAAATTCAGTAAGTTAGAATAACTGGATATTGACATTTTATTTCTGAGAAAATATAGGTAGATATAGTATCTAGATTCCACTAGGTGTATAATGTAAATTAGGCAAGTTATGTAATCTCTCTGCCTCATTTTCTTTATCTATAAATGAAGGATAATACTAAAAACTATGCTTTATGGTTGTTGAGAATATTAAAATGGTTAATATAGAACTTTTTGTGATGATGCAATCATTTTATAATATAGTCACTAGCCAGATGTAAGTAGTGAGCATGTGAAATGTAGCTAATCTGACTGAGGAAGTGAATTTATAATTTTGTTTAATTTTAATTATATTTAAATAGGTATATGTGACTAGTGGCTACCATATTGGTTTGCATGAGTTTAGAACAATCCTTGGCATGTAATAAATGATCTATGAACCTTAGATATTTTCAGTGTCTTCTCAGGACAAAATGTGCTACAAAATGTCTCCTAGCACTGTGAATACATATGATTTTTAAACAGTTGAGCAAAACATACCTGAGAAAATTGTTCATATCCTTTTTCCATTTTGTTGCATATATGTGTGTGTTTGTTTAGTGAATTTATTACCTTACCTGCTAAAGAAAAAAATCTCCTAGAATATTTTTCAAGTTTTGGCTCAAAGGTTTACTCACAAGTAAAAAAGGAAGGTAAAATAAAGCCATATTAAAACTTTTATAAAGCTAATAAACTGGTCAAAATGAAAAAACTCAATGTTGAGAGAGATGTGAAGAAACGGTCACTAGACACAATCCTGGTGCATTCACATTTTTCTGTTTCATCTGCCCAGAATGCTCTTTCCACATATATCTATATATCTTGCTTTGTTACTCCCTTGAGGTCTCTGTTTTTATGTCACTTTAAATAAAAGTGCCCTTCCTTGAGTATCTGTATCCTGAGCATCCTATATAAAAGTGCACTTTCCTATCACTCTGCCCTTCATTCTCTGCACCCTTAACCTGTTTTATTTGCTTCACAAAATGTATCATTTCTTGATATATTATTTAATTTTCTGTTTATTGCCTGCTTCTATGAACTATATGAAAATTCCTTGAAAACAGGGATCTTGTTCAAAACATTTATTTAGTGAAAAATTAAAAATCATGCAAATGTCCATCAGACTCTAATTAAGGTGTTAATGGTTATTAATGATTTAAAGTTTAAGATGATTCATTATCAACCCCTTTCCCCCACACCCACCACACTTATTTATGCCTTTTCACTCTTTAATAATATACTTTTTATTGACTTTTGGAAAAATACAAAAATATGCATTTATTATTAAAAAGTTAGGCAGTCTATAAAGAACACATGCAAGTGATTCTGTCATTCCCTTGTTCACTATCTTCCACTGGTTTTTCATCACCATGGAATAAACCGTAGTCTTGCTAGAACCTTCACAATCTGTATGCTGTGAACCTTCCCTCTGACTTCATCTCCTGTCACTCATGACAGTCCAGCCATGATGACCTCCTGGATCTTCTTTGACTGTCCATATGTTTCTGTCCAGGGCTTTTGTACTTGCTGGCATGACTTCTCTCCCCAAATATCTGCATAGCTTTCTCTCTTATTTTTTTCAGGTCTTCCTTCAAATATCTCCTCTTCTACTGCCCCTTCTCTATTGACCTTCCTTGATTTAGTTTTCTTCATAACTTTTCTCATTATTACACTATATTTGCTTGATTGACTACATCTTTCCCTACAATGTAATGTTTATATGCTTTGTTCATATTTATATTCCCACGATAAATATTGGTTGAATGAATTCAGAAGTGTACTGAACACAATAAAGAATACATGTTGATAAATATAGATTCATACTTATGGTAGAAGTGTTAAAAGAGAGAATATAAGAATATAGAAGGATTTTTATTTAACAACATTCATTTAGCAAATGTTTTTTGAGCAACTACCATATTCTGGTCACTTTTCTGGATCGTTAGAATACATCAGGATGCAAAACAGAGACCGTGTCTTAAGAAACTTACATTCTAACAAAATAAACAAAAGCATAATAAAGAATAACAACATGTTAAAAAATATCAAGTGCTATAAAAAATGAACAACTAGATCAGGGTAAAGTATATATGAGCAGTATGAAATAACGTGGCTGGGATGGGCTGCATTGAGAAATAAAAAGCACAAGTTAAAGGGGATGAAGAAGCTGGCTAAGGAGATGTTTGAGGGAGTACAGTCCTTGGAAAAGAGACAGAATAAAGCTTTGGGCTAGGAGCATACTTGATATGTTCAAGGGAGAGCAAAGAGTCCAACATGCTGAGAACAGAGTGAGCCAGGGCAGTAGTGGGAGAGGAGGTTGGAAAATTAACAGTAGACCAGTTTATGCTGGGCTTTATAGGCCACAGTAAGAACTCTGGCTTTTACTTTTAGTTAAAGGGGAAACCTTAGTAGTCAATTGAGTTAAATGGGAAGTCATTTTAACTCAGTGTTGAATTGAAATGAAAACTCCTTTTTTTTTTTTTTTCTGAGACAGAGTCTCGCTCTGTTGCTCAGGCTAGAGTGCCGTGGCGTCAGCCTAGCTCACAGCAACCTCAAACTCCTGGGCTCAAGTGATCCTTCTGCCTCAGCCTCCCAAGTAGCTGGGACTACAGGCATGCGCCACTATGCCCGGCTAATTTTTTCTATATATTTTTAGTGATCCAGCCAATTTCTTTCTATTTTTAGTAGAGACAAGGTCTCTCTCTTGCTCAGGCTGGTCTTGAACTTCTGAGCTCAAACAATCTGCTCACCTCGGCCTCCCAGAGTGCTAGGATTACAGGCGTGAGCCACTGCACCCGGCCTTGAAATGAAAACTCTTAAGTAGAAAAATTTTCGGAGAATAAGCTATTTAGGATGTAGGTATAAAATTAAATGTAGGTTGTACATGCATCTATCTTTAAGAAAATAAATGAAGGTGCCCCAGGTGCAACGGGGCACACCTATAATCCTGGCTACTTTGGAGGCTGAGGCCAGAGGATTGCCTGAGCCCAGGAGTTCAAGACCAGCCCAGACAACATACCCAGACCTGATTTCTAAGAAAAAGAATACAATAAAATAAAAAAAATTAAAAATAAAGAAAAAAGAAAAGGAAGAAAATAAATGATATCAAATACCTGAATCACACCAAGCCAGATCTTAACCTTGATTCTACTAGTGCATATATCATTTAAGGACACTTATTTAATCTCTTTTCATAAAATATCATTCATATAAAGCATACCTGTAGTGCTTCTAATAATTTTGTATACGTGGTTGTAATTGTCAGGAAATTTTGATGATTTAATCTGGAATATCACTAATAAGATAATAATGGTCACCTCATAGAATGGAAGAATAAAATATTTATATTTATATATTTCTATTAGATATTTCAAAATATTAAACTGTGTCCCACAATAAGAGGTATATATTACATAAATACATATAAAATCAATCACTGGGATTCAATGTATATAACTGAGGCAATTGAATCATAGAACAAATCATGTCTACATATTCTGCTATTTTTAATTCAATTCAATTTTACTGTATACATATTCTGCTCTCCAGCCTCAATATTTTTTCCCCTTTCTGAATAATATTGCTGGTCACCCAGGACCTACTGTTCTTTCTATGATATCTCCATTAAATTCAGCTGTAAGAACATACAGCAATAAATTTGTAATCAAAGGCAAATGCCTGACGTCAATTCAAGTGTTATCTTTCTTGTAATGGTCTCCAGGAAAAGAGTGGAGATTTGTATGAAAAAGATCAGACAGAGATTCCAGGCAAAGGCAAACTGGTAAGCATTGCTTTGAACAGGAAGCCTTTGCAGGAGGGGTCAGAAGTCTTACCCTGTAGGCAGCAGCTGCAGGTGCTACAGGCCAGTTGAATTGGAGCTTCTGCCTGCAAAAACTTATTAATAGCTGCTGCCTCTACTCCTCAGGCAACTCAGGGTCACCTACCCTTATTCCTGAAATGAAATCCAGAATCTGAGGAGGTCCCAGAAACCAGGGAAGGAACTCTTAGAAAAATAAGAGCCAATTTCCTTTATCTGAGTACATGCCCTGCAGTTAGACAGCTACACAAGCTCTGGCACCCCCATTTCTCATTTTCCAGGCACTCTCAAGAATTCAAGGGAAATTCCAGAGTCAGAATATTTATTTTTAATCTTTAACTAAACCTCATATTCACTAGCACATTCTCCTATAACCAATTAAATTTTCTCATAAGTCAACTGTTGTCAAGTAAAGTAAACTGCCCAAAAGGATATAGAACATTTTTATTCCTTCAAACAAAATGGGTAACAAAAGTGTGCAGGGGAGTTGCTTAAACATGGCAATGTGGATCTAAACCAAAAAAGAAGAAAAGTAAGCCTAAAAGAACAATTGATAATTTATAAACATGATCACAAGGAATTGCTTCCTAAAAGTTCTAGGGGATCCACTTCTGATATTATTAGCTGTGTGACTTTAGGTAAATTATCCTTCCTATTTGAACCCGAGTTTGCAGATCTGCAAAGAAACAAAAACCAAACTCAAAAAAAGAAAAAAAAATTAGGCATCTGGAGATGGCTTTGCAAATTGCTTTTCTTCTTCCCATTTCCAAGATTCTGTTATTGAACTGGACTTCACATAATGGTAGGCTTTCTGAAGTCCTCTTTTTCCCTGTCTGGTCAATCCAACAGGGTAAAATCCAGATAGTAAAAAGCCTCTGAGGATGAAGAAACCCACCCTGCTTTTCTCTATGACTGACGTGTTCCACAAGTCTTTCCATTTATCAGATCAAGCTGCTTGTCTGCAGAGGCTGTTTGACCACGAGACAAGTCTTCTAGACTCATTCGTACAGTAGCATGTATGCACTTGGGAATATGGTGAAACACTTTCAGAATAACTGAGAATGTCATAATGAGGACAAAATGAGTATTTTTTTTTCCCCAGCTCAGTGTTGGCATGTAGACTCAACTTTGCGACTTGAATAAATTTAGTGCTTTATAAATTTATGTTATTTAAATAAAAAATAAATATGAAAGCTGTTATATTTGGGAATTTGAAGACTGAAAGGATAGGGAATCAAGCGATTATGAATTTTGACACCAAAGGCATAGAATTATTCATAATTTCACTTTTTTCCCTCTGTTATATACTTGGGCATTATTATTAACATTTTCCATTTTAGAGAAGATTTAAAAAGAAGTAGAATATTTTTTAATTACAGAAAATTTGTTTTGAGGATTTTATTTAGCTAATTTTTTCTTGACAGTAATCACAACTTGTTAAACTACTTGTTTGAGGCCATGTGGTGGCCCTCAAATATATTTTTTTCATCTATACAAATAACTTTGAAGATACATTATCTTTTAAATCCAGCTAATTTTCAATATGATGGTTGCTGTCATTTGTGGCAAACTTCTCATTACCCTCCAATATTTGTTCCTCTGTTCTTTCATAGTAACAGTTTTGCTGGGCACATCTCAGCCCAGCTGAATACTACATTTCACATCCTCCCTTGCAGCTAGTTGAGGTCATAAGCCTAAATTATGGTCAGCAAAGTATGAATGGAAGAACTTTTGGGTCCTGGTTTTAAAAGGGTCGGACATGTGTTTTCCTATCTCTGTACCTCTTAGTGTTGGCTGGGAGATGATGAAACTGGAATTGCCTCCTTGGACCCAGAGAGGAAACTCATCTGTTAAAAATGGCAGAAATATACTTCTAGTTCTAGACATCTACCTTGGATTATTACACAAGAAGGGGAGAAGCTTCCATCTTACACTTTTGAATCTCTTTGTTACAAAACTTTAGCATGTAACTTAACTAATGTGCGTCTTCTATTCTGAGGTCCAAGTGAGAAGACAAGACATGGAAACAGCAGGCATTATGTTTCACATGTAAAAACTGCCCCTTGCTTCGGGATGCCGCTCTTTTTTTCATTGTTGCTGTCTAATGTCTCTTTTTGCATCTCTGTCTGAGCAGCACTGTTGCAAGAGGAGATGGCTTTCCTCTGGGCTCCAAATGACTGTCACTTTCACAAAAAGTACAGCCCATCTCCTAAGTAATTAAAGTATAGTCTAGGGCTCTTTACTGTATATTTTCTTAAAGAATTTGTCAAAGGGATTTCACATACTAAATATAGATTTCCCAAAATTCTGCTTTAGAACTTGTTCACTTCTCCCAAAATTTGTATTCATTGCACATCTTTATACAGACTCTTCATACTGTTTTTGCACTATAGTTAGAGCTCTCTCATGCTATCTTCCCAGAAATACATATGTACATGCATATACATAAACAAACGAGCATTTTGTTTGATTTTTAAATAAATAACTTCATACCAAAAGTACTGTTGTAGAATTTAATTTTTTCTTCTTACAATATGTCTTGAAGACCATCAATTTGGTATACCTTGACTTCCTAATTCTTTTTAACTCCCTCATAGTATTTTCTAAAAAAGTTGTACCAAAGTATTTCAATTTTATTCTTCTTCAGTTTGTATCTGGCAGATCTTTACTATTTAGTCTCACCTGGGATGCTGGCTAGGCAGGCTCGTAGTGACCCTGGACAGGCAGACCTTGGTTTCCGGTACTCTAGTTGGGCTGGGCTATTTCCCGTCCTCTAAGGTCAAACGGTGAGTGGTAGCTATGTTCTGCAGTCTGGCGAGATCACGTCTGGTCTGTGTGGTCAGGCAGAGCTGCCGTCTGGGCTCTGGAATCACCTCTGATCAAGCAAAATCACAGATTGTCTTCCCTTTCGAGGTGGTACTGTTGTGTGCAATCTATAGTTTGGCAGGGCTGCATTAATAGGCTCTGAGACCAGCAAGGTTTGTGGGGTCACTGCTGGGCCACCCAGGTGGGAGGGATCAGAGGCTATTGTTCCACAGGTACTATGGACTTGGGCTTTCCTCTTGGCCTAGAATAATCTTAAGCAGGGCACTGAGGATTGGTGGAGTCTTCACTCGGCTGCTGGGCTTGGGTGGGGCCAGACACGCCCTCCACAGTAAATGCTGAATGGCACGTGCCTCCTGGCCTGGAGAGGATCCAAGCAGAATACTGAGGTTTGCTCGGGTCCCTGAGTGGACTCTGGGTTTAGAAGGCCAGACGCTTTCTCCGAAGGTAAACTCTGACTTGCACTTGCCTCCCAGCCTGGGGAAGGTGTAAGTAGAGCCCTGGGGCTTGGGTTAGGTCACTGCTCAGCCTCTAGGTTGTCATTTTTGTTTCTTCTGCTGTGAAACGCCCGTTTATGTCCCCTTCTCCCATTTTTCCATTAATTTATCCTTTTCTCATTTATTTTATAAATTTATATTTTCTTTACCATTCTTTTGCAAGTCACTTGCACTTCAAATGCTTTTTTCCTGTTTTGGCTTGTCTTTTATTTTTTAATGGTGATTTTTTGATGCACACAATTTTAAAAGTTTAGTGAAGTCACATTCAAAAAAACTTTTTCTTTACAATTTTTACTTTTTATGTCTTATGTGGAACACCCTTCTCTTCTCCAAATTGTAAATGTTTTTCCCAATATTTTCTTCTGAAAATTTTAACATTTTCCTCTAAGTCTTTGGCCTACCAGAGACCAAACCTTTGTGTATGGTGTGTTATAGGGCACAAACAGTTTCCATCGTTCTAGCACTATTTATTGAATACTCTGAAATTACTCTGTAATGCCAGCTCTGTCATGTACAAGTTGCCTTATGTATGTTTAATTCTTCACCAAAAATACACTATTCTGCTTACTATTTCCATAAAATAAGACTCAATATTTCTGATTTTTCCTCTCAGGAGTGTTTTGGCCTGTCTCACCTTTGTTCTTCTACATCAATCAGAGAATCAGATTGTAAGGCTCAACAAGATAAGCCTGTTTAGATTTTCATTGGAATTATGTTATATTAATAATTTAATTTGACAAATTTAAGACACTGAGCCTTGCTATTCAGAAGACAGTGTTTTTCTGTGTTTATCTTCAATATCCTTAAACAAAGTTTTATAAGTTTGTTTGCATATTCTTCCATTATTATTTTTTCCTATTTCAAATATTTTTCATCATTCTCTGCATGCTTATGTAGGATTTTCTCTCAGAAACATAACTCCATAAAATTGCTTGGGCTAAGGGTATGTCTCTGTAAAATTTGGATAAATTCTGCTGAAGCTGTCCTTTAAAAAGTCTATGCCAGTTCACATCAACACCTGCAGTACATCAACTTACCCATTGCCCAACATAGTATAATAGTCACTATTACCTTACTCTTCATTTTCTTGATTTCTAATATAATTAAATGTAATATTTGTTTACAAATTTTACTTTTGATAAACCAGTTGCTCTAGCTATTTCTTCATGTTTCTGTTAGCATATTTCTTTTTGTAGTTATATTCATTATTTTAGAAAAATTTTTGATACACATAATAAATATTTCAACATAGCCTGTTACTATTCTTTTAATTTTGATTGCAAGACTACTATGTGATGTTCAAAAATTTCAAAGGTATCAATCTTTTCATTTACATTTTCTCATTTTGTGCCTTTATTAAGAATATCTTCTTTTTAGCATGTCCTTTTAATCTTTGTCGCATTTTACTTTAATAGATTTTTTACATTTAATTTTGAAATATGTCTAGAATTTATTTTTGTATATCATGAGAAATGGAATAATTTTGCATATTTTTCTAAATATGCAACTGAATTTAGCATTACCATTTATTTAATAATGCATCCTTTTCCTAATGTTTTGAAATGCACATTTTTGTATAACTTTATTTTATTATTATTTCTTGATGTTAATAGGCTTTTTTAGAGCAGTTTTAAGTTCACAGCAAAATTGAGCAGGAAGGTACAGAGATTTCCCATAACACTTTTTAAAAAATATATACTAAATTCCCATATATACATGAGTCTGTATCTGGACTCAGTTCTGTTCCATTTATTTATTTATCTATTTTGCTGTTCCATTTCCACACCATTTTAATCACTGTAGTTTCATGTATGCTTTGATATCTGGTAGAGCAAATTCTGCTCCCCAAATTCAGTGCTTTCTTTTTCTTGAATATTTTCTTATCTTGGTGAATATAAGAGTCAACATTTTAAGTTCCATACCTTTATTTGATTATAATTTTATTGGAATTGAATGGCTTTATATATTAATTTAGGAAGAATTGGCATTCATTTTTTAATGTTCAGATTTCTCCATAATTGTGAGAAAATAAATTTCTGTTCTTCATAAATTAGCCAGTCTGTGGTATTTTGTCCAGAGCAGCATGAAACAGATGAAGACAGGTACTCCAACAATAAAAGATCCAGAAGGAAAGGAGGAGAGTAAGGAATTTTGAAAGAACAACTATTTAAATAGAAGAAAAACCAAGCATGTATATTTTCCTGAAGCCAAGTGAATAAAGTATATGAAGGAGGAGAAATTAATGTTTTGTATCAAATGTTACAAATAAGATGAGATAGGTCAAATAAAATGAGAACTGAGAATAGTAACTTTGGAATTAGTAACTTGGTAAAATTGATGTCCTTGACAAGAGCAATTTTGGTGGAGTGGTTCTGATGATGGGAGAGAGTCTGATTGGAGTCTGATTACGAATGGAAGGAAGAAAAGGAAAAGGAAGAAAGGCGAGTTATTGAAGGCAAGACAAATAGATAATCCTTTCAAATAGATTTGCTGAAAAGGGAGTAAAGAAATAGTGCTAGCTTATAGGTAGAGTGGGGTCAGGAGAAGGTTGTTTTTTGAGATGGAAGAGACAAGAGACTATATTCATACACTGGTAGAAGTGGTTAAATAGAGAAGAACATTCTGATCAAGAAAGAAAAAAGGTGCACTCACTTGAACAATGTCTTCGAGTACGCAAGAGTAGATGGGCTCAACACAGAAAGTGGTTTAAAAGCATAAATGAATCACTTTGGGAGCAGGTTAAGAGGCAGAGGTTCCGGCACAGATGCTGGTAGTGAGTAGATGTGGTTGGCAGAGCCTGTGAAAGTTGCCTTCCGATTGCTTCAGTTTTATTTGTGAGGTAAAGCAAGATCATCACCTGGGAATAAGTATGAGGAAGAGAAACTGAAATTTTGAGGAGCAAGAAGTTATGAAACAGTCATCTAGGAGCATGGGAGAGTTAATAATCTCTGGAGTGTTTTATTTTTTTCTGAATGTTCTGAAATTTTACCAATGTGTGTGTCAGTGTGGGCCATTTTCTCATTCTGCTAGGTACTTGGTAGGCTTTTTTAATCTTAAGATCGCTTTTTTCCTTCAGCTCCTAGCAGGGAAAAGCATATAGCTTTTGCACAAGCATATAGCTCTTCATGAGGAAGACTCCTAATGAAAAGTAAGGTTGGAGTGGTAGTTTTATGCTCAGATAAAGTATGGTCTTAGATGCTAGGCTAAGTTGGTGGGTTTATTCAGTAGGTAATGAGAAAATGTTAAATGTTTTTAAGATGAAGAGTCACATGTTTCTGGTATATCTTAGGAAACACATCTTGCCTTGCCCGTAGTCTTTTAAACGCAGTTGACTTTTCTAAATCGACATCATGATGAGTACCTGAAAGCCAGGCATGTTGGCAAAAGCATTCTTTACAGTCAACTCCAGTTCTCCTATGACTGCTTTAGACCTTGTCTCCTTGACCCTTAGCTTTCTTGCTTTTGATTTCTGCTCTTGAATTTCTCAATTTTGGAACACATCGATACTGCTCTTTAAATTGCTAGCTTTGTGTTTTGCTCTCAGTTTTGCCTCTCTTTAATTACAAAACTGCAACTTCGGTGGCCCTGTTCCTTCAGTGGTCATTTACTTTGTGTGACTGTCTACAGGATACCTTAGCTTCCAGACCTTATTTCCTTTCTACCAATCCACATAATAAACCACAATGCTATAACATGGATAAGATTCGTTGGTAGCGGTCTCAGATAAATTAAAGAGAAAGACTAAAAGCTAGGAGAATATTCCACAGCTAGTTCAGGTGATGAGGAAGGAGGTTCTAAACAAGGGCGGTGCAGGATTTGTTTTTA
>RJWJ010004942.1:0-71813 GCA_004363605.1 Indri indri
GCTGAGTTAAGTAAAAGATCCATATGCTGGGTGTTCTAGGGAATTTGTTAGGCTGTAGATCACAGCCGTGGTGCAGGACATGATGTGTCTCAAGGGAACTAAAGAAGCCATAAGGAATGTAAAGAGTCACCGGGTTAAAGCCACATTAAGACAGCTGTTACGTTAATGAGGGCCCTGCTTTGGAGAGGAGGTCACTGTACAGAAAAATATGAACCTCTCTTTATTGGTTTGATCCCATGTCCTCTGAAAGTTAACGGGCCATTCTTACCCTTCGGCATTCACCGAGCCAGATGAGAATGCTGGGCGCTGTACAAGCTACATGGATTTGGAATTTATTCTGTCCTCATCCTTGGTTCTGACAAAGGCAGGAATGAAGTAGAGCAACACTGAACACTCTTTTCAGTGTTTCATCACCTTGTTTTTCTGATCTCCTTAAAATAAATGTTTATTTTTTGATTCTCATTCAGTTTAGAGCTGATACTCGACCTATCTTAAGAACAGATCCAGTATGTGGCCTTGGCCAGCTGCAGAGTATACAGGGAACAGACCCTGGAATACAGTGGACACTCAAGGGAGGAGCAATTGGCCCTCACTTCACATTTAAACCAGGTAATCTCAGAACTATAACAAAAGCAAAAGAGATTTGATGTACATATTATTTATAACGTTGTTATGTATAATACTATACTACAGTATTATAATATTATTGAATTCCTCCACCCATTTCATTGGGATACAGGGTGTTCCTCTGCACTGCACGGTACAGAAATGACTTCCATTAACCACAAATCATGATAATATATTAATGTGTATATTAATATATCACAAATATATTAGTACATTATTAATATTTAAAATAGTAACAACACATTATATTATTAACATATGATGATAATATATTAATAAAAATACACATATTGTTACATATATACATATATTTAATGTATATATTAATAATATATAGTTAGTATTACATATATAATGTATAACATGCACGTATTGAATATAATATGCATATGAATATATTATCATCATTGTAAATATTACTGATACAATAATGTGTATTGGTGTTGTTAATATTAACAATGCAATAATATATTTATGACATATTAATATACATGTTTATATATTATCATGATTTGTGGTTAATGGAGTCATTTCTGTACTGTGGGGGGGGAGGAACACTCTGCATCCCAATGAAATGGGTTCAATAGCTCCACTTGTAATACATCAACCCTGTGGCCCTTGGCGTATCTGTGACTCGTCCCTTCATTCACCCTCCTACTCACTCCAGCTTCCACAGCCATTTGCCTACATTCTGCCTCTGAATACCTTCCTCCACCATTCCTTCCTTGCCGTTCCCACTGCCGCTCCCTGTTTCACACCGCAGTCCCCACTGCCTGTCATATCCAGTGTGAGCTCGCTAGCCTGAAACCCAAGCTGTCCATAGGATGTCCTCAGCCTCGCTTCCGCCACCCTACCATTCCTTACACTCTACCCAAACTGACTATTCACTGTTTTCTTGATACGACTGGAGTGAAAACGAAAGGTCATCTTATGCATAAGCCATGCACTCCCACCTCTCTGTGCCTGTGCTCATGTAACTCCCTATTACTAACATTTGCTCCTCACCCACCTTGGCCCATGAATGCCTACCCAGCCTAGAAAGTCTGTCTTCCACCTGCCCTCTTCATGCACCTCTCTCGTTGACTTCAAGATCTCATCCCTTCCTCTTCTCAACTCCCACTACAGTTTTCTCTCTCGGCACTTTTATCTGCTTTGTTTCTAAATTATTTGTATGTTTACTTTATTACCCATATTAGACTGCAGCTCCTTGAAAGAACTGTCTTAATTCATTTTAGCACGCCTTGACTTTCCTAGCACTATGCTGATCATGTGGAAAGTGAAATAAAACAATCTCTCTGACGGGGCTCTGTGGCCCGGAAATGGCTATCTCTGTAAAATTCTTTAATAGGAGAGTTAATTAGCTGCATATGTGAAAGTGTTGATCAACCTAGGGACCACAACAACTGACTAGCTCACTGCTGAGCTCCCAGCCTGACTTTGAGTATGAAAGTCAAGTCTCTGGGAATAACATACTATATTTCCAGGTAAGGTAACAACTTCCGGAGCAGCCAGGAGTTCCAGTAAACCCTAAAACATGTGCAATCTTTCAAACAGTGCTTTACTAACTTGAGGAAAAGTTTATCATTGATGAAAACATTATTCTACACTCAATAGAAACACAGAACCTTTCCAAAAGGTTCTTTGCACATCTAAGAGTTCAAAAGATAATTCAAAATGTTCTTAAAACAATATAATTACTTGAAATGTTTCCAGACTGGAAAATCCTTAACAGAAGGAATTTTACCTTGTTTACCTTTGAACATTTTTCATAATTGTAAGGCCACAGAGATGAAGTACATGGAATCCAATTATCTCCATAGCTGTGCAGCTATGCCGCCTTGAATAGTTACTTAAATAATCTGAGTCTCAGTTTCCTCATCTGTAAATTGGGGATAGTAATTACAGTACCAACCCAGGGTGTTAACAATAATTAAATGGATTACTTCATGTAAAGCACTTAAAATAGTGCCTGGCACAGAGTAACCACTTTCAAAATTTGTTTGCTATTATCTGTATGTTACCCCCAAAGTCACACAATAAGTGCACAATAAAGATTCCTTAAATGAATTGACACACCTCTGTGTGTCATAAACATTATCATATTCTCTTAGAAGTAATAACCAAAGTCTAAAAATATGCATCTACATTAAAGTGCCATTTCTAATATATTTATTTTCTTGGTTTAAAATATGCTTTAGATGAGAAGATACTTTTTGTTTCCTGGCTGGGTTTAAGTAGGACATGATTGCTCAGGGATCAGTACCTGTACTCGGGCCTCAGTAAGCTTCGCCCTCTGGGCCAGCTCCTCTCTGGTATAAATATCAGGGTAGTGGGTTCTCTCAAAAGCACGTTCTAGTTCTTCAAGCTGTTCTGCAGTGAAGGTGGTTCGGCTTCGGCGCTGTTTTCTCTTTAGCGGTAAATCTGGTTCAGAGTCTATGTCAGAGCCTTCGTCTGATTGTGGTACTGAGGCTAAAAGCATAGGAGAAAAAAACATGATAAAATATGAATCAAAAAAATAAAAATAAATGTGTATCAAAAAAACAAGTCTGGCCAAGCCATAATAATTCAAATCTTAGTCTATAGTGCGTACATTCCCAATGTCTTCCCATGGGCACCAAGCCCCTCATGCAGTATTACATTATTAAATGATATTTAATCTCTTCCCCTTCCCTGTCTCTCTGCCCCCCAGGCAGAAATAATTGCTCTTGGCATCTGTCAGTATAGGCCGATTATGAGCGCTTAGAAAATCGGGACAGGCCTTACTCCATTTTTATGGCCCTGTACTTAACCACTTAATGGAGAACTCCATTCATGTCTAATGGATGAATCACATTTAATTTCATCCTTGATAAATTTTCACCAGCCTTTATACTGAGAAATCTGTTAAGAAATGTGATTTAAAAAAAGTTCCAAAATTGATTTAGTATCTAAATAACCAGTAACAGTAAACTATTGCAGGATTCCTATATATTTATAGACACTACTGCTCCTATAAGAAAAATCATGTTTAAATTTAATATCTTATTACCAGATCTTGGGAAATGCTTTAAGGAGAATCTATGTACTATTAATATAAATCTCAAGAAGTGGCCCAAGAAGAAGCAGGCATAGTCTATTGAACTGTCCCTAAACTGAAGTTTAGAGTCTGGGTCTCTGCTGGATGGGTAGGCAGCTGCCAGGACAGCTGTTTGGTTTGAGGAGCCCAGTGCGAAAAGAAAAGGTGGGGCTCCTTGTTCAAGAATTATTATAAATTTCAAGACGACAATAGGAGAGCATTAACCCAAGAACAATGCCCCTGAAGCCAGCCCTTCTGTGGCCCTCTCCCTACAAAGCTTGCATTTGCCTGTATCTGCAGAGGGAAGGGGCCTTCCAATTTTAGTGTGCAGGTACCTAAGAAAGAGAAGGGGGAGCTTGGAAATTAGACAGAACTTGCATTAATGGTACAATATAGTGTCTGCTCCTATAAGAACAGTGTCTGAATCCTTATAAAAAGCTGTGACTAGCAAAGCTTGGGCACAAGTAGTGCCACTGCGAGGCCAGGATTTGATGGGGGCAGAGTGGAGTGAGCATTCTCCCTGTTTCTGCCAGTATTCCCACAACAGAGTGAATTGCAACAGTAATAGAGTACCTGCTGGCCTACAGAGGGTTCTTTGGTTTGAGGCTGCATCAGACCAGGGTTCTGGGCAGGAGAGCATCCCTCTCCAGAGGCCCCAGACATCAAGGCAGCATGCAGAGGGCCCTCATTCGGGCTAGCAGGCCAAAGACGCTGAGCCTAGGGGAGAAGCCAGAGTAGCCTGGCCCTTGAGCACATGCAAATGTACTCGCAAAACTCCCCACAAACAACTTGGGGATCCTCTAGAGAAGGAGCTCAGATATGCTGTCAGCAAATGGGGAAGGTGAGCCAGAACTGTAGATTATTAATGTCAATGTCAAGGTAACTCATTTGTACTTTCAGGCTGGTAGGACCTGGGGAAAAGCAGGTGGCACTAGAAGCAATGTAAATGTGTATATGGCCCATACTTTTAATTCTC
Organism: Indri indri; assembly: GCA_004363605.1. Classification (NCBI taxonomy): domain Eukaryota; kingdom Metazoa; phylum Chordata; class Mammalia; order Primates; family Indriidae; genus Indri; species Indri indri. The sequence goes on from RJWJ010004942.1 coordinate 4,659, forward strand.
TTTGATTTGATCTTAGGCTCAAACTTAACTCTGCCCTACAGAAATCTAAAATTTAATTCTGCTTCAGTATAAATTATAAGCTTCCAAAAAGAGTGCATATCCAAAATGAATTTATTAATATAAATATGATTTTAAGTTTTCTAATATTTTAATACTTCTACATTTTATTGACATTTAAACACTGTGAAATTAAGAGGCAATAGAATGAATTAATAATATACACGACAAATTAAAGAAAATATACCTAAAAACAAATACTCATGCATGAAAGCAAAAAAGAAGTATAATATATATCTACTCTGTGTTAGATGTTATGCTTGGTTTTTCAACTGTTGTCTAATGTAATATAAAATAGTTTCATTTAATATAAATCTTATTTTAGGGTATTTTAGTATAAACTTAAAAAATGAAAAGAGACTTTCTTTAACTATGGGAATATTTTTAAAGGACTACTAATGTGCTAAGAAATATGCCACATACGGCATCATAAATTTCAAAAGCTCTCAATACAACTTATATGCATATATGTTTGATAAATGTGAGCTAAACTAAATGATCGATAATTTGTTCATAATTTTAGAATGGTATTTCTCAAACTTTCAGAGCATCAGAATCCCCTGCGGAGCTTGGTAAAACAAATCTTTGGCTGCTCCTCTTCCGTGGTTTCCATGCAGTAGGTTTGGGGTGAGCCCCAAGAAGTTGCATGTCTAACATGTTCCCAGGTGATTGATGCCGATTCTTCTGACTGTGTATGACACTTTGAGAACCACCCCTATAGAATATTCCAGATTAATTCTTTTCCCTCCCAACATTTTCAAGTGTATAAAATACTTCCTGCCACAATTTACCAAAACAAGTCACTTCCACATATATATTTTGAAATTATAAATAATACACTCCCTAAGAAACAAATGACTCATTCTCCTAAGAAGACAATAAATTTCCATGAAAGGTTTCCTTTTCATGCTTCCAGTTTCCGTTGCCCTGGCCTTTCTTTCCAAAGTGAATTCAAATGAAAAACTCAATAGCATTTGAGAATTGACCAAAAGCTTCCTCTGCCCGAGAGAACCCTAAATCTTTGCTTGCACATTCTCTTACTATGATCCCATTAAGATAATAGTATGTGAAAATTTTCATGTTTCCTTTGGGAGTCTCAGGGGTTATTAAATTCTTCCAAGTAAATATGATGTGCCATGCACTGTCAGGTCAATTAATCAAAATCATCGCTGGTTTCTGAAGAAAAAGACTGGTTAGATTTACAAGCACCAGGAAAAATTAATCCGGAGGGTCAAGACCACATTGTTTCACCCTAACAATCAACATCCCCCAGAACATAACTCTGCGAGCTCAAGGGCCTTCTCTGCCCTGTTCACTGCTGGAACCTTTAGAACACAGTAGGTGCTCGATAAATACATGTTGAATGAATGCAAGTGAAGGATATAATTTCAGTTTTGCTCTAACAGTGATTTCTTTGCCACTATTTCACATCTTTATTTTTAAAATGGGAATTCTGTTCTTATGACATCTCCCAACATCTATGTAGATGGGCTTCAGAGGTCTGTGAACCCTCAACAGTCATTTGGGGAGTTTTGCAAGTATTTGCACACCTGCATTTTTCTGGGAACTAATTATCAATTTTTTCAAAGAGGACTGATTTTTTTTAGGATGAAGAACTACCAACAGCTAGTAATGTAAAAGACTCAGAATTTGGGAAGGTACACCTGTCAAATGGTAACGTAGGTGTGTCCCGAGGTAAGCTTAGGGAGGACAGAAACCTGCCATAGAGCAGAGGGTCAAATGCTCCCTGGATCTTGACTTTCTGTATGAATACAGGCCATGAAAGCACAGTCTCGTGATCTTTAAAAAAAAAAAAAAAAAAAAAAAATTCAGAATTTTTGTGAGTTCAGTAGGACAGCCTTTACCACCAAAAATAAATTTTTTTAACAAGCTAACAAATCACTACTTTTATTTATAGACTGTTTATTCCGAACCAATAGAAAGGTTGCATCTAACTAGGAAAACCACCACACCGCAGCATTTCAAAAGACATTGAGGAAATGATTTCCCTGATTCTTCTGCTGGAAAATTATTAGAACCAACTGATAATTTTTGGCAATATGAAGCCGCAATCTTACAAGTTAATTCTAACTTTTCCCCATCTGTAAACCCCAAAAGGATGTGGGCTTTAAAATATGTAAACTCAGCAACCCAAGATTAATCTACCAGCTAGGAAAAACTAGCTATTTCTAAAAATGGAAATACGACTATTTCTTATATAGCCTAATAGAAATAAAATTCATTGTTTGCACAGAATTTGATTCACAACAATTGCCTAAATTTGAATCATACAGTTTTTACCAGGAACAAATCTAAAACTTAAATCCCAGTTTAATAGCACACAGGAGACCATTTTGTTGGAGTTCATCTATTTTACCTACTCAACTTTTCTCAAGCTACTAAAACAAATTAGACACTAGATACAAAGTATATAATCCTATATATTATACAAAAGTAAAAACAAGGCTTTCTTTCAGGCAGCTTGATAGAAGGAAATTATATATTTTTTCCATGTAGAATATCTAAGGTTAAGACTTGGAAAACAGCAAACAGTGTCAGCAAGACAGTTATCTAAATTAGTTAACAAATTGTTAAGACACAGCAACTAGATTAAATATAATCTCTTTGGAATATTACTACTGTAGAGCCTTAATATTAAGGGAAGATTTTTAATCCATTTAAGTTGCTCAGTCATACTCTACATATGCCGCAACAAACAAAATTTGCTTTATTATTAATTAAATGGAGATAATGTCCCCCAATTTTGAAATCCCAGGGCAGCTCTCAAAAGAAAATTCATATCAATACATAATGCACAACCTTCTAAATGGAAATTTTGTTGCTTTAAATTACAAAACAATTTTCAGATTTTATCCCAATCCATATTGTTATCAGATGCTGAAAATTTTGATTCAATTGTTGAAATCCCTTCACAATCCATTCTCTGACTTATACATTAATTCAGTGTCACCAATGACCCTGAAGCAAACCTTTCCAAGAGGATGAGGATTCCTCTCACTTCCCCATGTAACCACACAACAACCCTACAAAGTACGTACATACAACAGCGGACAGAAAGAAGAAACCAAGACACTGAAAGGTTGTTCAGGTTGCACAGCTAAGAAATCCTGGATTTGGCCCAGGTTTATGGGACTTCAGAGGACATGCTCACTTTCTTCTAGCTTAGAGAATCCTAAATAAGTGTTCAGTTCCTTTATCAAACACACACACTGTCCTTTTGAAGAGAAAGGAATAGCAGAAGTGAACCAAAACAGAAATTCAAATGTCAATTACTTAGCTGATTGCCATGACTGCTACCATTTATCCCAAATTTTCAAAAACTGCCCAGAATCAAATGAAATTTATAGGAATTCTAGAATTGCATCAACGTTATACACCAAATCAATTTTCCAACAAAATTCAATTCTATTCAACAAATATTTATTGAACTCTTTATATGTTCAAAGTATAGTTTTCAAACAATAATAAAGCACTAAGAAATAAATTGATTCTGCCAGAATATTAAATTTAAAATAGCAGAATAGTCAGCCCAACCATTTGCAGTCTCTACTAAGAACCATCACGGACCACTGGTCAATCTGGAACTAAAACTCACCGTGAGCAATTGAACTGACCACTTGTTTTATATGTTTATTAAAGTCCTCTTTTTGGCATTTTTTATTTCAATGCATATAGTGAAAGGATATCAAAAGCTGAAAAGTTCTTTTTAAACAGAAGTGCAGGAATAAATAACTTTAAACATATTGGGATACTGATAGGTCATTCAGCAGAAATCCCCGAGTGATCACTGGAAAGCATCACCTCTGACCAGGTAGGTACCTGAGTATTTCCATCCTGTGCTTTATAAGAATGTTCATTTCACCTTATTGTATCTCAGTCTAATTTTAGATTTTAGGAGCCAACTTTTTAGTTATCCCAATAATTTCATGTTAACTCCTAAGATTAAACTTGGGAAAATGGACAAGTATGGAAGGATCAAATACAGGACAACTGTCATACCCCACAGGATTACAAACTCTTCCTTTGGAAACAAATCAAACTGGGAAGAAAAGGCAAAAGCGTTACCACCAGTGGACTAACCGTGAAGTTTAATTAAAGCAGGAATTACAGAACCAGGGAGGACGTCTCTGTCCGTTAGCCCCTCGTGACCTCCTCCGTAGCCTCGGGAAATATTTCATCCTCGTTAACACTATTGTACATGAAATCTTGCCTCAATTTTATAGGGATTTAGTCATGTGGAATTCTGTAATTATTGGTTTCCAGACAAATATAATTCAGAGATGGGAAACAGGCAAAAAAATGGAGAAACAAAATAATTCACAAGCATGAATTTGGCACATTGTCTTTCTTCTCAGCCAGACCTTTCATTTGAATAATTAAAGAATCAAAACATGACAACCATTTAAACTCTATGTTTGCCCTAGATATAATACAATGCGGGTTACAGGCCCGGGAGGAGGTGGGGGGAATCTCTGGAGGCTGAACTTCCTGGTCACCGTTCATTTGCTGTAGGATGGCCTGGCACCAAATCCGATGGTCTTCTCGTCTGTTTTAGTCTTTCTCAGCTAGACTTGTTGGCATTTTTACTCCAAACTGTGTCTCGCTGATAAAGAACAAGATAAAAATAAGAATCCTTCCTGAGCACTTCATGAAGTCGTTTCATACCGAGTCTGACCATTGAAGGGTATTTCATAAGTCTATTCCGTAAAGTCTTTAACAGGTCGTCTTGGAGTTTGATGCACCTACTTGGCTAATTGCAGAATGTCTCCTGTGCCTGTGAGTTTTGCCGTTCAACATGAAGGCGACAATGGGCCGACTAACTGTTTTCTGATCTGAAGTAGCCCTTTTACACTGAGAAAGATGTGAATGACCTCTCTCGTGTTTGCTCGGGTGAAAGTCAGGAGGAGTGGGGCAAGACTGATATTCCCTCACAGACCCAGAGTAAATGACAAATGACATTTTCCCTTTGTGATCTTTGGGATTTTTGTTGACTTATTTGGAGGCTTTTGTTGGATCCCAAGAAATGGCCTGTGGCTGAGGCCTATTCTAGCGATTTCCACGCTCCATCTGTGGAATCCATCAACGGGGCATTTACCCTCATTCAGGGTTCTGACACCTGCCTAGCAGGGCGCAGGAGACACAAAGGAAGCTGGAGTGGATGAGAAAGGGGAGGTCGGGTGGGTTTTTTTTCAGAGACGGGAGGAGGGGGGAGGTCGAAATGGATGCCCAGCAGGGGTTAATCCAAGCCAGTTGAGAGACTGCGGCACCTGGAAGCTTCCCTTCCACATTAATTCACAAGCTAAGAAGTAATCGGCGACATTTTTTTTAAGTGTTTTGAAATTGTATATATGTAGAGAGAAAAAATGCCACTGAAAGGAACAAACCAAAGATTTACAATAAAATCCCAAGGTACAGCTAGAAATTGTGTGTAACCTAACAAATTATCAAGCAAGAAATTGAACTTTCCAGAATTCTTAACCCAGAACTAGGATTTGAGTAATTGTTATTTTGTTAGTTGATAAACTAGAAGAGATGGTTTATAACCTGATCAGAGGTCTAAGGAGGGTGAGTAGACGGGTCTTCTTTTGTTTTTATGCCCTCTACAATTTCTCCCCCAAGTGTGCCAGCAAGACTCTTTAGCAAATGCAAAAAAAAAAAAAGGCCGATTTTTGGCAAAGATATGCTGGGCTTTCTCAGGAAAGGCTCTTTCAAGAACACTGAATCTAATTAAGACCCTCCAGCCAGTTACCTACTCTTGTTCCTGCTCGGCAGTCCCCAGTTTTTGGCCAGAGAAACGTAATGCTACTCCCCTCCCTTCCAACCCAAGCCCTTGCCTCGGAAGCTGCCGTCTCACAGCACGAGGTCATTAGAAGGAAAATAAGCTCCTGCCAGGTTGGGGCTAATCAAAATAGCACAAATAAACCCTGACACTCAACAACTCCCCGAGTGCCTGCTGCCCTGGGAGGCGAGTACAGATTGGTTATGAATATGGCCAGCCCTGGGCCGTCCAGGAGGGCCAGCCGTGTGCTCAGCGCCCCGGAGTTATTATAAATGCACAACATGGACAGTTGGGTGTTTATTTAAGATAAGGGCTGACAAGCAGAGGCTGGCAGAACAACCAAGCCGCCTCGGAGGTGCCGAACTGCGCGACCCAAAGATGCCTGCATCCTAAGGTTCTGAGAACTTTGAGTTTGAGGTGCCCGCCGGATTTCTGGATTTCTGTCCCCATTTCCTTGGGAAACCTTTCTCTGGATGGAATTCTCTCACAACAGCCACCACCTGACTATTAGTCATTTAAAAGGCCCCCTTTGTAACAACACAACAAGAAAGAAAGCTGTATTTCTTCTTCATTTTTTCATGCAGCTCTGCCAGTGATTATTTTTAGTAGCTGCATTTGCTGGTACATTTAAGTAAAAACATGCTTGTGCTTTTCTCATCTCCTGATACAAGCAACATTTTGCTTAAGGCAGCCACAAAATCCCAATCAAGCTGTACCTGTTTAAGCACCTCCTTTCAAAGATTTAAAGCGAAGGAGGAATCTGTTACCGGCTTAATAACACTGACACTGACCCAAATTAACCCAGTGGCTTCTTAAACCCCTTATTTTGAAGGTTATGTGTGTGTAACAAGAATTCCTTTTACAACATGAATCTCTCCCATAAAACAAGAATATCACCCTTCCCTAACCGACACTCGCAAATGATTATTTGCAATCTTTTTTAATTTGCTTTTTAAAACTTCATGGTAACCACCTCCAAAGCATTTCAAAGAGAAAAAAGGACTAAAGCCCCAAGAAAATGTGTTGCTATTCAATTAGGAAAACTGATTAGTTAACTAATTAATCAGCTAACAGCTTTCTAAGAATAGTCTCCCATGATAAGAACTTTCTCCCTCAAGAGCTTAAAAGTCAGTCATAATTAAAATTAAGAGCCAGGGCCGCTATTCGTCTTAAGGCTCCGTGTCTGTAACAGCAGCAAACTCAGTTCTAGTGTACTGGGATTGGATTGCAAGAAGCAAAGGAAGGTAATCTGCACACTGAAGGGGAACAGGAAAACAGTAGTTCTCGTGAAAGGAAAAGGGCCAAGTGACTTTTATTTACAATTGCCAAGAGAGAGGCCATTATTGACCATATGTGCCACAATTGCCCTCTTATCTCAGGCTGGCCATCATGTCCTTTGGGAGCTGTTAATGAACTGGGTAATTGAGCTGCTGACATGTGTTACCAAAACAAAACAATAGGAAGAAGAGACAAATGAACATTTTATTTGCCAATCAGAGTAGGTTCAGCTTTTCACAGAGCTACAGCTAAGTAACTGACTGAATACATAAAACAGTGCGTTGAAAGCAAGCAGATGCAGACACAATAATAGTTAACTGACAGCTTATGGCCCATCTGTGCTTAACATTTTGTTAAAGAAATTACTTGACTTGCTAAAGAGACAAATCATACAGCTGCCCGAGTGCTGCATTATAAGAGATAAATCATTAGTTAAACTGTTTCATGCTTAAAATGACAATGCTTATTAACAGTTATGTTGGGACATTTTGTCAGCACAGCTTGACACAGTTATTACTTACTAAAAATGTGACAACTCATAGATATCCCATGGAATTGGGTTAGAAAAAAAGAACACTGCAAACAACTTGAAAGAACAATAGGCATTTTTATTCTTTCATGAGTAAATACGCATTTCTGAGATGTTATAAATGAAAAAAATTAACTCTATGAAATAGAACATAAAATCATGTTTCCTATAGTAATTATTTACCTTTCTTCCATTTATTTACATCTTATTTCTTCAAAACTGCAGCATAGTAGAAATGCTCTGGGTTGATTACTATTAATTTCATCAATGATAGAACAAAAGTTAAGCAGATTAATTGTTTCTAGCCACTTCACTTTTCAAAATATACTCACCTTCTTCGTCTGGAAAAATATTTCTTTAATAGGAAAAAAATACATGTTGCAAAAGACTAGTTTTATGAGGGCATTTAGCTTATGTTTTTTGTTGCTGCATCTGAATTGAAACCACACTTTTTTGTCCAAGTGTGTTTCAGCCATTGCCGTGTAGACCAACTCTGAAATCATATCTAGGTAAACTGGTTAACTAGAAGCAGAACATGGATCTCTCAAAGCCCTTCTTGTGATAGTTTCTTCACCATTATGGGCAAAATTAACTTAATAATAATAATAATGATAAAAGAAAAGCAGCTATTTCTTAACCTGATGACAGCTTGCTATACCCAACCACTACTCCCTGGTCGGTCCTTTGTGTATGTTTTCTTTTATCTTTAGTCAAACCCTCTTTGGAAAGGTATTATTGTGCCCATCTTACAGATGAGCAAAAATGAGATCTACAGTGATGTAACTTGCCTGATTCATGAGAGCTCAGAGAAGCTACCCTAATATAAAATGTTATAAGCATTTGAGGAGTAGGATTAATGAGAACTGAAAGAAAAATTGTAGCCAATACCCTCACTTTTTTTTCTTCCTGGTCTGCAGAGCCAAGACTCAGATATCACAGTCAACACTGTAAATCAGTTGTGAAAACATGAGCATAAAAGGTGCATAATATTTTCAGTGGTGGTTAGTATAGGTGAAAATTATGTTAGGTACAGTTACTAAGAAAGAACTCTGGCTATGAAACCTAAACCTTAGTTATATTTACAGAGCTTTAAATAGGACCAAATGTGTTCAATAAGGCTTATGACATAATTGACGAAAACAAAGAACTACTTTGCCTTCATCTTGATTTTCCACTATCAACTATTTTTGCTATTGCGTGCATGAGTTGTTTTAAAGTCAACAAATAAACTAAGGCTCAATATGTCAAAGAGGTAACAAGTTACACAGAAAGCCTTTCAGGAGGTAGAAAACAAAAGGATTCTTTTGCCGTCCTTATTAAGTGGAGACTACCCAAAGACACACAAAACCTAAACCGCTTTATCCACAAATAAATTTTTCCAGGATTATCATGACACAAGATGTTTGGAAAATAGAAGAAAGGCAGATTTAAGAAGAAAGTTATATACTACCCTTTTAGTGCCAGAAACCTACATAAACAGGTAAGAATATAAATGGCTAAGAGAACTGAAATGCCAGGGCAAAGCATTTATAAAATTGCAGGATCATTGGAAAAAACTCTAGGCCAATCCCCTCATTTTACAGATGGAGCTCTGTGGGGTTACCCCAGATCACGTGTCATTCAACACACATTTATTGAATACCTAAGAGGTGGCTGATATTGTCCTTGGAACCAGGGAGGCAAATATGAATAATATATGGAACCTAAACTCAAAAAGTAAAACTTCCACTCCAAGTTCTCTTTCCACCAAGGCAAAATGTGTCAGTATATATAAGAGTTAATCTAGCCATGCCCTGCAGCAACAGAAAGATTAAATACCCTCTCAAGGCTGGAAAACCTAGATACATTATTTACTAAATAACAGAACCATAGATTCTGTGAGCCTATGATCTTTAATATAGAGATCAAAATAATACACACATGCTTTTAACTGGCACTTCCCATATGGCATTTCAAGATTGTTTCATTGCTTCCCATTTTCTCCTGGGTTTTATAAGGAAGAAAAAAGGCAGCAGAGGAAGCTTGTTTTGAAAATCCAAATCTTATCTGGGTCAATTATTGCGTGTTGGAAGATAGAAAGCGGTAATAAACGAACATAAATGAAAGAGAAAACTCTTTTCCTGGAGGCAACAGAGAAGGCTGAGGTTAATCCTCGCTGGCAAAAGAATTAGTAGCAACATCAAGGTCATCATTAGAAATCATGCATGGGATACCTACTGGGTGAGAAACACTTCGCTAGAGGCTGAGAAGAAGGGGATAATGAATTAGAAGAGAGTGTGATTCCTCCCCTTCCTCCTGCGAAAGTATGAAACTCCTATCTAGACAGTGGGCTTTCAGATTAGTGTCACAGCTCACCAAAGAACCCTGGGAGGAATTGGCAAACCAGTCAAAAGGACCCAATAGATGATGTGAATGATTTATCGCCAGCCTAGGGACAGCTGCTTTTTGAAATTTTGTCTTTTTCTCTCTGTGTCTAAGCAACAGTTGCCATTGAACTCAGAAGAGGTGATACCAAAGGTTTGAGCAAAGGAAGCTTCACATCACAGTGGCATGCCCTACAGCTTAGGAGATAGGCCAAGCACTTCTAATACCCACTTGGCCATTTCTCGGATTTGGGGCAAGTTTATTAACTCTCTGAGCCAGTTTTCTCATCAGCAAAATAGTGTTTAAAACATCTGCTTCAACGGCTGGTTTTAAGGAAAGGAGGTAGTTTGCAAAACTCAGCACAGTTCCGGACACACTATATATCCTCAGCAAATGTAATTTTCTCCGCACCATTCTTCCCCTTCTTGTGAACGAGCTCTACCAGGCATAAAGGAATAGCCTGAGAAAAACGTTCTCTGTATTCTAAGACTGAGAGAGAAAAATGATCACCAAAACTTTAAAGATATTTGTAGAAGTTCCCAAATTTGTGAAATAAGAGCATCTTCCAATATCCCATCTACTTCCGCTTCTCAAGATCCTGCACATAATCAACCACTGTATGTATCCACCAAAACAAGATATTCCACTCTTGCTCTATACCCAATTCCCTTACAAATCCAAAATGGAAGGCAGGGTTACTGCACTCCGCCTGGCCCAGGACACATGTCTGTACTGTGGGATCAAAGATTAGGGTAGCTATGAAACTAAATAAACTCTGTGTTCCCAAATAACTCAGGGCCTAACCAAGAAGGCTGAGACTAACCAAAGTCAGGCAATTAGCCTAAAAGAAATTAAACGTGTGGCTTCTCCTTTATGCCAACATTCATGTTGGTTTTTCATGAGGAAGAACTTCGAATGTGTTTGCTTAAGGCAAATTCTTGTCTTCTCTACGTCTACTGATATGGATCTGCATAGGCAAAATGAAGTATGGTTTTGAGCAATGCACTATCTGACCATTTTGATTACTGTCCATAGTCAATGTGAATAAGTCAGGTGCCAATATCAGAAAAAGATATCAAGAATGTCTTCTGCAGCAGACTTCTACATGAATTATTGGGCAAGTGCCTTTCCTCACCACATTGTCTTTTCTGGAACAATCTTGCAGAGCTGGAGGGAAATTAATAAGAAAGTGCTAGATTCAGGGAGGGGAGGAGAAAAAGGAGGAGAGGGGAGAAAGAAGAGAAGAGAAGAGGGTCAACTTTCTTTTCTATAATAGCAAAGAAGAGTAATAAGGCAGTAGGCAGTTTAGGAGTCAGTGGGTTGGCTACAGCCACTCTTTCCTCCAAAAGTCTCTGATGACAAGTCTTTTTGAGTTAGGAAAGCCTGTTCTGAGGGACTAGAGTTGGGAATAAAAGTCTGAACATGTGTCCTGATCCCTGACAGCTTTAAATAAATTAAGGCTTCTCCTGGGTAAAGACCAAAAGCAGTCCCACCCGTCCTTCCCGCCCACACCAGCCAGTGACTTTACCTGGAAATCATCCCATCAACATGTCAAGACAGATGCCAACATTTAAAGAAACTGTTGCCAATTCAATTTAAATTCAAGCCCATTCTTCTCATATGTTTATTCCTAAGAAGAGTTTCTTGGACAAAGTACATTGTTTCTTATGTCATTGTGAGCTTTTGTTTTCACTTTATAAAAGTATATTATATTAGGAAATAAAATTTGGGCAATGTCTAAAAAGAAGAAACAGTGATAATCCCAAAATCCCAAACAATCACTATTGATTCTAAATTAGAGAATTAGATTATACAGATGGATGGATGAATAGATGAATGGATGGATGGACAATAGATCAAAGATAGATATAGACTGACCAAACTCCTTTACTGTGTTTCTTTTCATTCTTTTTTTCTGTGTATATTATTAACAAAATATAAGTTTTTAAAAACTTTCTTGATTTGTTACACATTTAAAAAGTAAATAAAACTTTCCTCCAGCAAGTGTTCCAATGAATTTATCCTTGTTGTTTTAGTAATAACAAAAAAATTATTTGGTTCATAATACTGTTTATATTTGAAATTTTAACTTGAGTTCTGAAATTATGAAGGACTACTCCAAGTTGCTCATATGCTCCTGTAGATGCATTTCAATGCACAAATAGGAACATTTGCCCATCTCTCTATATGAAGGCCAAGATAAATGCACATATGTTCTCATTACATTTATATAATGCAGGTGCATAATTCATTCAAACAAGCATTGAACCCATTCTCATACATCACTTTTTCTACTCTCACAATAAGTAAGCCACAGTTTTGAGAAAGCTCACCAAGGGCCTAGGCTATCAGAGTTGGCCGTCCTGACTGTCCGTCCCTCCCAAGTCCTCATCCTGATTTCTATTCAGGTTGCAATTAAGTAGGAAGGAACTCTTAAAATGCTTTCTTCTTTCTGGTGGAAGAAGCCAGAGCAGGACAAGAGTGTGAATGCCTGAGGGTAAGCCTGTGCACAGAGACCATAGCTGGGGAAGAAAACCAACCAAGGCATAGGAAGACAATATCCCAGGTAACCAAAAATGTCATTAAATTGCAGGAGGGAAAATAAGGAATATATCATTATTTTAAGATTTTTCTGCTACTTGCTAGAGATGTTCATGTTTTCTGCTATACGTGCTACTTAGCATAGAATTTTAAAAACTGGAAATCACTTTACAGATCATCAGACAATGCTTTACAGATTCAAAAAAATAAAAAACAAAAACTGAGTTTCAGGTGGATAAAATGATACCTCCATCAACACCTAGCTTGTTAGTGGCAGAGTTAAATCCCAAACCTAGATCTCTGAATTGTAAATTCTGGCTCTTTCCACTTTATCACATGATCAACTCGTTATTTTCTGTGGATCTGTGGATGAATTGACTTCTATTTTCCAATCAGTTATGGTAGCAGGAGTCCTCTTCCCACCAACAGACCCACTGAATCTGAAAATTGATGAAATGAGGTGAAGCCTTTTGGACTCAAGATTGGGCCCAGAGAGGAAAAATAGAATGTTTTTAGCATCTCAACCATTTTATTTACATCTAACCATTATATAATGCTATTTGTTTCTGATATTTATATATATATATTTATTTTCTTGTTTCTGATATATGTATGTGTGTATATATATATTTTTTCTTTTTAGAGACAGAGTCTTACTCTGTTGCTTAGGCTGGAGTGTAGTGGCATAATCATAGCTCTCACTATAACCTCAAACTCCTGGGCTCAAGCGATCCTTCCACCTCAGCCCCCCGAGTAGCTGGGACTACAGGCACGTGCCACCATTGCCACCATACCTGGCTAATTTTTTTTTTTTTAAGAGATGGAGTCTTGATATTTTGCCCAGGCTAGTCTTAAACTCCTGGTCTTAAGCAGTCCTCCCACTTTGGCTTCCCAAAGTGCTGGGATTAAAGGCATAAGCCACCACACCCAAACTGATTCTTAAAGTTCTATACCTCATTATATCTTCATGACAATTTTGTGAGTTAGATATTCTTTTTTTTTTTTTTTTGAGACAGAGTCTCACTGTGTTGCCGGGCTAGAGTGCTGTGGCATCAGCCTAGCTCACAGCAACCTCAAACTCCTGGGCTCAAGCAGTCCTCCTGCCTCAGCCTTCTGAGTAGCTGGGACAACAAGTGTGCACCACGCCTGGCTAATTTTTTCTGTTTTTAGTTTCCCAGCTAATTTCTTTCTATTTTTAGTAGAGGCGGGGGTCTTGCTCTTGCTCAGGCTGGTCTCGAACTCCTGATCTCAAGCGATCCTCCTCGGCCTCCCAGAGTGCTAGGATTACAAGCGTGAGCCACTGCGCCTGGCCCGAGTTAGATATTCTTATCTTTTTGTTTTTAAAATGAGGTTGATAAAAATAACTTGCCCAAAGTCTCAGCAAGTCAATTAAATGTCAGAGCTACAAAGATAATCACCACTCTTCTAAATATGCATTAAAATGTCCTCTGGATGATCTATCGCTTAGTACCATTCACAAATTTTTTCTCTCAAATAACATGTATATTCAAATACTGATCATTAATAACCAATTTTTATAAGAAATAATGATTAATATATTTCTGAGTAAATCAGCTTTAAAATTTGGAAAACTAGTAATTAATGTGAAATTGAGCATGCACACAAAAACCTGCCAAAAATTCACTTAGTGGAATCTAAAGTTTTCACTGGACTGGGACAAACCTACTTCCCAGAATCCCAGGTGCTTGCCAAAATGGACCTTGAGTTGGTCATATCTTGGCTTTCTCACCCTCACTCACCATCTGCTCCACCTGGAATGCCTTTCTGTCCATCTTTTCACAATGTCACATATAGGTCTCAAAACCCAGTTCCACAAAGCCTTCACCGAACCTTCCAGCCATAAATGCCCCTCCGTTCTCCGCACTGCAAGAGCATTTTGTGTTTTCCCTACGTTCGGCACCTTTCCTTCGTAATCTAACTATTGACTAAAACTTGCAGGTCGACTCTTGTTTCAACCACACTTATTTCTCTGATTGACCACTTCCTTAAATTTCTGTAAATTTAGCTGTGTGTCCCAGTGGTACTTTTTCATTTTAGAAGGTCAAACAGTCAGAGGTCAGCAAAGCAACTAGTAAGTTCATACAGACAAACCTAACAAATGCAAACACTGCCTTACTAACAGCTGGTTTTGAGGGAGCCCAGTTCTTTGCCTGCCAACTGAGGAGTTTTGCAAGTGAAAAATTAGATGCCAATATAAGAGAAAAGTCTTTGCATGTCAAAGTTTAATGCTTATTTTGACTACCACAGCGTTAAAGAATTCACCACAAAAAAAAAGGAGAGGAACTTCCCGATAGTATCATATGGTATTATCATAAAATAAGGAAAGTAATTGAGCAGCATGTGGACCATTCTACTTCAATCTTTCATAGTACTCCGGTTAATTTTGGAGACATCCACAGGCATAAAGAGACCCTTTCTTGGTTTCAGCAGTTACCAATGAAAGAAAATATAAAAAGGTATTTAGTAAACTGTAACGTTTGTGGAACATATATTTCTCATCATTGATACCACCATAGATTGTTATTATTATAGTAAATAATGGAGTAATAATTAAACAAACTTTACTAGCCATTATTAAAGAGGCATTATATTAAGCCCTTCATTTTCTACAGAAAATAAAAACACGAGGGTATGAGGTCATTCTCTGATCAACTGAAGACACTTCTTTTCTCAAACTTCCTGATCCTTATCTTTGAATACAGAAAGCCCCCAAGAGAATCATTCCTCTCTCAGCTTAGTGACCCTTTCCTTGAATAAATCTTTTCTTTTCCCATTTTGCTCTTCAGTCTTAGGCCTTAAGGAAGGTTTACTCTTCAACTTCCAGAATCCTACATATCTGTCAACAAAGATATGTTTTTCTTCTCCACTTTCAAAAAAGGTTTAAATTCCAACCCAAACATACAGAGTCACAAACAAATCCATGTTTTGTTGAGGCCTGAAGCTTTTACAATTGTGGGGAGAGGGGGGGCAGGGCAGGGAAGGAGATTCCTCTTTAAGAACACAAAACTAGCTTCCTTTTGCATATTTTACAAAATCACATGGCCATGTGACACATCATCCAGAGGGTTCTTTGCAGGGTTTCAGAAGGAGCCCTTGTTTTTCATTATAAACTCGCTCCTGCTCATGAATCTATGATGAAGCCAGACAGTCCCTAAGCAAAAGACACTGTCCTTCTGTGTCTGCCCTTCCTGCCAATGACACAGTGTAAAACATCCCTAAACAGCAGTAATGACAGCCCTCCTCCCACCACTGCCCAAAGAGCAGGAACAATCAAGTCAACCAAGGCTCATGATTATTAACTACCTAGAGTCTTTTATGGGAGAATGGGGTTTCTTTCCCAATTCCAATGAAATTGACCCTCGGCGGTAGCTACTACCCTGGTCTATGAGTAAATGGAGACATATAGGTCATGGATTGTTCAGAGAACCTCATGATTAAATCTGGGAAGCCATTTAGCTTTGTATTCTAAACTTACAGTAAGGTCTTCAGCACCTGGAACCTACCATAGATAGGAGGATCGTAGAGTACGATTGCGCCCTTCTGAAACAACTCCCAGATAATGTCACGGTTCACATGCATGCTCCTTACACTCTTCAGGCCTCAAAACAATGCAGTTGAAATGACTTGCAAAATTCTACCTTAAATATTTTTATCCATAATGAATATGTATTACTTTTGTAATAATGGAACTAGTTCCATTAATCAGGAAGTAACTTAAAAGAAGCTTGGGTGTTTTCATGCGGATTTGCAAACAACCTTGAGTTAATTCAACATTCTAGCTAGCATGTGTAACCTTTCTGTCCCTAAAAGATGATACTACTAGCACCCTCCTAAACTTGAAAAAAAATCAGTGACAATAATAAATACCGCTAAAAATTCTATGCGTGTCAATTAACTTTAACACCTTGCGTAGGAAATATTGGCACCACAGGAACTTGGAAAAAGTTATCATGAAAAGAGAAACATGCACCAGACATAGGCCAGACTTAATACCCTAGAAATTGAAGCGGAGGAGTTGGGGTATTAGAAAATTATAAGAAAAGGCCCGGTGCAGTGGCAGGAGGATCACTTGAGGCCCGGAGTTCGAGACCAGCCTGGGCGACATAGGCCCTATCTCTACCAAAAATTTTTTTTAAAAATTAGACAGGGACGGTAGTGCACATTTGTAGTTGTAGCTACTCAGGAGGCAGAGGTGGGAGTCCGAGGTTGCAGTGAGCTATAATTGTGTCACTGCACACCAGCCTGGGCAATAGAGTGAGAGTCTATCTATCAAAAGAAAAAGAAAAAGAAAAAAGAAAATTGTAAGGAAAAATAGTGCTTTTGGTTAAACTGGTTGGCTATTTTAGGCACAAAGGCTTTAGAATTTCACTTACGTAAATATTACCTTATATTTCTTCTTTACTTGGCATCTGAAGATACAGCTGTATTTTCATCTAAGATTTCTTAAATTCTGAATGTCATACAAAACCTCATACAGTTTTGCCCTCAGTGACTCATTAGAAACTAAATTTCTCTACATTTCTTCACACTTTTAAATAGGTACAATAAGAATTTCACATATCTCAGTAGTTCTAACACATTATCAGTGAGGAAGATTTATTTAACATGGAAATTTCTGAATTAAAAACAAGTGCACATTTGCATTTAAAGGATTGCCTACCCCAGCACTTCCATGGTCCTCTAGTGGTGCCCCACTTGGTGGGTGTAACCACTCTCAGGTGAATGAGCAATCGCTTTGCTACATAACCAGAAATTATCAATAGAATTCTAGTAGGAATCACCACAACATAGATGTGGTGCTAGAAAACAAAACAATATTTCCAAATTGAAGATGTGACAATCTATACTAGGGGTCGTCCAAAAATGACCCATTGCCTGTTTTTGCCTGTGAGTTAAGGATGGTTTTTATATTTTTTTAATTGTTGGAAAAAAGAAGAACATTAACATGTGAAAATTACATGAAATCTTAATGTCCACAAATAAAATCAATTGGAACATAGCCATGCCCATTCATTTACGTATTTTCTATGACTATGTGCTACGACAGAAGAGCTGAGTAGTTGTGACAGAGAACAGTGGCCCAAAAGATGCCAAAAATACTCACTCTGTGGCCTTGACAGAAAAAAATTGCCTAGTCTACATGACAGCCAACATTTGATGGGTTCTTACAATGCACCAGGTACTGTGCCAAGCATCCTTACTTGCTTTCCTTTATCTAATCTTCAGATCAATGTTATTATCATCCCCCATTTTACAGATTAAAAAATGAGGCGAGGCTGGGCACGGTGGCTCACGCCTGTAATCCTAGCACTCTGGGAGGCCAAGGCAGGTGGATTGTTTGAGCTCAGGGGTTCAAAACCAGCCTGAGCAAGAGCGAGACCTCGTCTCTACTAAAAATAGAAAGAAATTAATCGGACAACTAAAAATATATAGAAAAAATTAGCCGAGCATGGTGGCGCATGCCTGTAGTCCCAGCTACTCGGGAGGCTGAGGCAGTAGTTTTATTGCTTGAGCCCAGGAGTTTGAGGTTGCTGTGAGCTAGGATGACGCCACGGCACTCTAGCCCGGGCAACACAGTGAGACTCTGTCTCAAAAAAAAAAAAAAATGAGGCTCAGAGAGATTATATAGCTAGTATGTAGTGAAAGTGGGAATTGACATTAAATCTCTCTCATGTGAATGCTCGTGTTTATGAATTCTATGCCAAACTCCTTCCCCTCATTCCCTGTCACCACCAGAGCCCGTCACCACTGCCATCATCCAAGAGCAGGTAAAATACAGACTTAACACTCCCATTAGCCGTGGCGCGATGCAAGTCCAATCCCTCTGCAGTGTGGTGGGGGGGTGCCGTGCCCTGTGTCCTGTTATTCTCCTTTATCCAGACGTGAATGAAGCTAGAGTTATGTGGGATCTTTTCCCATGAGGTCTCGGGTCTCTGTGATGTTATTCAACTTTATAAGGCAGGTGCCAAACTTAATTCATGAATTAATTATACCCAAGAACGGAGCTATTCCTCAGTTCACAAAGAGGGGAAGCACCAGGAAACTCTTTTAACTGGACAACAGTTTTCTAGGTGGTCCAGCCATTTGGTGCTATCCTTCCTTTAGCTTAATGTTGACACTTGCTTTGACTTCATTCTTGGATTGTCTTGGATTTCGGTGCCACAAACTCAGTGACCTCTGACATGAACCACTGACTGTATCCCAGAAATGCTAAAACCATAGTTGTTACCTCACTCCCCAATCCTATGCCCTGGTGCCCCATAGGCTACTTCCATCATTTCTATCTAAATAGCCAGCAGCAGGGCAGCAAGTTTACCTATGTGGTAAACAAGGAATCTAGAAGCAGCACAAAAGAAAGAACTGTTATTCTATTCCCAGGAATCTTTTCTCAACCCAGACGATCAGTTGGGCAAGTTGCCTAAACTATATGGCTCTCAGATTCCCCATCTGGAAAGGACTAATAGCAACCCACAGATGTCTGTGAGGGACAAATTTACAGGGGTATGAATAGATTGGAAAAATGTAGAGTACTGTAGAATGTGAAATAAAAGTAAATTATAGTGTTGATGTATAAAATGTATATCCTGATTTGACATTCGCATGCTAACTTTGTCAAACCCTAAAGACATTTTAGGGAGTGATTTAGCACCCAAAACTTCATGCAAAACAAGACTCTGAATAAACCCAGATGATGCCCCACCAAAAATAGAAATAAAACAAGTTGTGAAAGACATAATCAGAGTCCAGGTAACACACAACCTACACCATAAGTTTAGACATATGTTTTCTTTCCCGGGGGGGAAAAAAACAGGTCAAACTTTTTAATAACCTCATCACAAAATGTTTCTCTAAATTCACATTTATTTATTCACCAAATACTTGTATAGTGCCCACTATATGTCCAGTTTTTTGCAAAGCAGTGCACACAAAAAGCTGAGCAGAACAGAGCTCACAGTCTAGCCAATATCAAATTAAAATAAAATCTGACATACAATCTCCAGGAAATGTCAATTGCAAATGTTTTTTTAAATGGAGAGTTTCACTTTAAGTTTTCATTCAGACATGTTAGATGGTTAGCCAGATAATAGTTGGACTTCTAATCCCATTTTGTGTTTGGTGGATATGTTATTTGCCTGAGGGAAGCGGGGGAAGCAGTCACAGTCTTTTTTCATCTTAAATTTTGTCAGTCTTTTCTCACCTTACATGTAGATTAGTTTTGTTGTACTGAAATATTCTTGTCTGTTCTGACATGCTTCCTCTTGCAATAAGCATTGTCCAATGCTTCAGACATACAGGGTTACCCTAAGGGTCTGAAATTTATGGTCTCTTAGATGATCAGAAAGACCTTTGGAAATCTGGGTGTCCCACAGTCAGTCACTATTATTTTATTGGAAAGACATCTCTCAGATCCGTCTCTGGACCTGCCCCTAAACTGATGTCTCCCTCAGTGTCATAAGTACTTAGGAAGCAAGAGAACACTGGCTGGCTAGGACTCCGAGAAGATCTCTTAGAGAGAGCTGGTGAGCACTTCTTTTTGTATCATGTCATGTTTCTGATGACACTCTACAGCATAAGCACATCAAAAATCTCAATTAATATCAACACAGCATTTATCATTGACTTTCATATATCTAAGGCTTACTATTGAGCTTTTCATTCTCAACTCAGAGAGTCATCTGGGCAAGTTGCAACATTAATAGATATTGAGATTTTGTTTTGTCGAATAGCCAGACTCATTTACAAATTTCACTGGGGAAAAAGGAAATGTGTAGCCTTCAAATAGGTGAGTCGTGTGATCTGATTTTGATAACTAAGCGAGGTCATCCCATTATTAAAGCATGTGGTAGAACGTGTCTGCCCTGCCTATGTATTATGGTTAAGGGCTCAAGGAGATGGAGGGAGGGCTATCGAGACCTCCTGGCTGGACAGTCCCCATTAGGAGATACTGTGCAAATTGTCTAACAACACCTGCCTCAGAATCACCTGAAGGGTTTGTTAAAAATGATGATTTCTGGGCCCTATCTCAGACCTGCAAAATCACAATCATTTAAATAGAAATGTTTAATATTTAAAGAAATATTCTTTTTAAACAAGGACCTCAGAAATTAATTGTAATGATACTAATATGGCATCTACCGTGTCAGTCCATGTTCTGAGCACGGTGCATACACTACCTCAGGTTCTCTTTGCATGTGACTCTTAGGTTCCCTGAAATTAGGGAACCACCAACCTACCTTATTTTGGAGTAAGATGCAATAAAGTCAAATCCCGGACTTGTCATTTTCTAGCACGTGCTGTCTTACAGTGGGCACTTACACACATGTAAGAAAACCTCTATGATACAATAGTAATGACATGCCCAACCATAGTCTTGACCCACAGTTGTTAGCACCTACCTCGAGGATGAGCGATCCTCTTTGGCTTGTCCCAAACCCTGTCCTTGGAAACCGCAGGGTCTTGGATTCTTTTCTTCCTCTGCTATTTGCAATGTGCCAGAATCAATCACATTCCAAGGAGGGCTGGCAGGCAGATCCTTTTAAGGGTTTTCAGGGTTTGCCTGAAGGACTTTCTCTGTTCACAGAAAACCATTCTTCCCTTCAACTAGCCCCGCGGATGGTGCTCACCATCCTCTGGAGGATTGCTTGATAGGAGCAGGAGTCTCATCCCAGTAAGGCCATCCCTCCCTCTCAGAGACCCCTGCTGTCCTTCCTTGATCCCTTGGGCTCACACTGAGGCAGGCACTTCCTGATCCTGCTCTCCCCCTCTCTGCTCCCGCTGAGACAATCCCTCAGGCACAAAGACCCCCTAACCTCCTCCAAGTCCTTTGGCCCAAGAGACTCGGAAACTGCTCTTTGATTTCTCTACTGCAAGGAATTAACTTTTCATTACTAGTAGACTGGAAGTCTCATTTTCTCATAAACAACAAAAGTAAATATTGTTTATAACGACTTTTAAACGAATAATCTTTTTAATTTCTTTTTCCTAAAAACCATAAAGTGAATACTAATATGGTATTTTTAATGTTGTGTTTCCACTACACAACTTGTTTTAGGGAAAGTAACCTGACTTCATCTCTGAAAACAGTCGTTGCATTTGAAGACCTGGCTTTCCATTTTGAAATGTGACAGACTGTCCTCAGGTCTATTCTTCCTCCAAAAGCACAGATACGGCCATCCAACACTAAACTCTAAACTTTGGCTCAATCTGCATCATTGAAATGGACCGTATCATTGTGAGATAGTTTTGTCTAATAAGGCTAATATGAGATAGTAAATACAGTGAGTGTGCTGGTAAAATCTGGAAAATAGTCACAGAACAGGCACACACAGGCACACCGTACCACAAGCTCTTTTATAGCAAGGAAAAAAGAGTTCTAAAGGAGGGCGACAACTTTCGTACAGATATACATTTCGAACTGTCTACACTTTGCTTAAAAGTCTCCAGGTGCCTTGCTCTTAACAGGGACACAGTCAGCATTGGCAAAATAAATGGCTCAGCATTTGGGGAACTTCAGATAAGTTTCTGATCCCTCAAACTGGCTTACTATTGAAATTTACTATTGAGGTTTTCATGCCACAATAATCCAAGATGTATTTTGTTTTCCGTTTCTTTAAACTCATAGAGCCAAATATAAAGGGTCAATTAATAATGCCCTTTTTTTTCCTAAACGTACTACAATACTAGAACAATTATTTTTCTGCTTCAACAGCTACCCCAAAATTTTAAAACGCCATAGCTTGCCAATGTTTAAAAAATAATTATTTGGGGTTTTATCATGCTAATTATGGAGACTCTTGTTCTCAGTGACCATCACTGAGACAGTGCCTATTTTCCAGGCATTATTTCAAAAACATCCTCCATTTTGTGTAGAAAAAGTAATCTAACATAACTACCTGACACAATTCATCTTTTCAAATACCAATACGAAGGCACGCACTGGTCACAGCATGATATGTTCTCCCACAGATTTATCCTAAAAAAGAATACTCTGTGCAGAATGTATTCATGCAAACAAAAGAAAGAAAGAAAAAAGTACAGAATTATCCTTTAAAAAATAAAATAACGAAGCATCCTAAAGATTCCTGGGCCCTTCGCATCTGAGAGCAGTGCAGAAGGCGGTGGTGGTGGGCAGGAAATGGGCCTTTTTGTGCCCATCGGGACCTCCCTGCTGTACCCCCCACGCCACTGACCGCATCCCTGGTCCCAGCTCGGCTCAGAGTTCCCACACCACTGCTGTGGGAACACCCAGGCGAGGGCACAGAGGAGCTCTGTAACAGGAATGGACGGCAAACTCTTCCGGGAAAGGGAGGAAAGAAAGAACTACTTCGAGAAGGAAGGATATGCAAAAGATATTCTTCCATCCTAAAACTGACTTGATTTTCTGGCGTGCTCTCAAGTGCATTTATATTTTAAGTTAAATCAAGAGTCATTCATACCACAGCATCCAGTTTTTTCAGAGGGAACTACCATCGTGGAAAGAACAGCATATTTGTCTGCCTCTTACTACGACCTTAGAAGAGGTAGTCATGTTTTTAAGCCTCGATGATTTCATCTGCAAAGTGGGAATAATAATATTTCCCTCACAGCATTGTTGTGAGGATTCAATTATATAATGTATGTGAAACTTTATTATTATTAACCCTTATCAAATTATTATAAATGAGAATGATTTTCTAATTTCATTATCAAATAATATTTAGTAAATCTAATAGGATAGTTTTTTAAAAATCTAAATACCTTGCCACAAATTTATTTAAATACGCAACTTACATTCAGGGCCAGAGTGGTGACACCACCGCCACATTTTCCCCCATGCCCCCCAACTTTTCACTGACCTAGAGATAAACTTTGACCTATTGTTTGATAATCACACTTTTTCTGAAGATGCCTTGTTCCTTTTAGGGATGACAGCTTAACCCCCGAATCTGGAAACTGACATGCATCAATACACCTCCCCGCCAACACTCTCGTGGCTCGCCAGCAAGAACCTTTAACCTTTGTACTTGATTTTTCATCCCTGTATATTGTTTGCAATTAGAGAATATTTGGGGCAGATGGAGGACTTTTTAAATCTGAGTTTTATTGGGTGCTGACTATATCGTTCTAATACATGGATCTGAAATTCAGTTCCTTTTTTTAAAAAAAGAAAGAAAAAATCTCTTACTGGTAAGACTGAGATATCTTTTTTCCCTGAGTCTTATCCTCCAGGGCCAAATCTGGGACTGACTGTGTGGCACCAATTTAAAACAAACTAGAAAAATCTCGAACCCTGAGGCTTACTGGGGAGTGAGCCACTAAAGCAGCCCCAACAACAGAACTAGAATAAGGAAACTTCCTCCTAAGGATTTGATCCTCTGTGCATTCTTTTTTTTTTTCTCTTCCAAAAAAATTAATCTTAAAATTTCAAGTTTCCTAAACTAAATTTATTTCATATTTTGCCTCATCTATAGCAGCTGAGATCTGCCTTCCAAGAGTGGTTTCTTGTGAGAGGAAAAACCTACTTTTATGACTTCAAAATGAACACACACACACACACACACACACACACACACATGCACATCCACACAGTTGGAAGCAACCAGCACAACTTATCCAACAGAACATCATTGTTTGAACAAGCCCATTCCCTGCTTCCTGATACATTCTGAGATGGAAATTCCTAATTTCTGGAATCATATTACATTAAAGGCAGGAATCACATTGCTTCTGCCTGTTTTATATCTAGATCAAAAGGTAATGCCAAGAGATTGTACAAAGCAAATAAGCACTTTGCAGGTAATATATGATAATATCAAATACAGAGACCAGGCATAGCATTATACCAATCAACATCTATTAAGGACATCAAAATAAAAGGAGTTTATAACCACTAGTCCAAACATAGAAATCACATCAGGAAGTAACATTGCGTTTAGAGAAAGAAAATGTAAGCTCATATTTTTAGAGCATTTCAAACCAAAGGTGGTGCTACAAAATGTAGCATTTTTGTCTTTTTTCTTTTTGTTTTAACGGGAAATTTTTTTTAAATCCAATAACTTTTGCCTTAGAATCAGAAGTTCAGTATTTCGAAGTCATCCTTTCCCTTTTCTTACAGACATAAAGTAGGAATTTGCTTTACCTAGAAGCACAATGCCCTTTCAGATTGGCAACAGGAGAATGAGGCTATCATCTTGATCCTGCTACTTATTAATACTGGCTTTATGGCCTTGGGCCAGTCATTTAATTTCTCTGATTTTCACTTTCTCCATCTTTAAGATGGGAAAATAAGGTCCTTCTACAGTACATCACAAGATTGAAGTGGCAAATATAAAAACTACATGTAAAAGAACTATAGAAAATAAAGTAGCATAATGATCACCACTGGATTGTGATAGTTTTACTGAACTATTTTTCTATTTGTTCGTTAACTAAGAAATCAAACAACTACCTTTCATTTACACGTGTCTATATCTCAGCGCCATGAGGTCATGGTTGAGGAATAAAAAAATTATTTCAGGCAACACAAAATTTAAAAATAATGCTTTCCCTAGAACCATTGAACAATCACCTAGAGGCACTCAGACTTTTTACAAACATTTAAAATAGACTCAAGTTGCAGCCAGAAACATTCAGCACAACATTATTTTCAAGGCAGTGAAGTCCCAATGCAGAATTCTTAAAATTGCTTTATTGATAAACTTTAGCCTTAGATATTCATCTCAATATACAGTTTTTAAGGAGTAACCTGAAATGCAAACCTAATCTAACCCAAAGCTTCCGAAATTAGAACAACAAACAACTATTTTGCCAGAGCTGCATGCACATAGTGGGCAGCCAAGGTGTCCACAGCGACTGACTACAACAGCCTCCCTCAAAAAGCTAAGAGTTTCACAGACAGTCTCTGCCAAATTTGAGATTCCCTTGTTGAAGGCTTAATTATATTTTAAGCTAATTTTCGTAATGCTCACATTGACTTTGTAAGCGTTAAATTTTAATCCTATTTGAAATGTTAGCAAATAAGTAGAAAAGAACATACTAAATACCTAGCACACACATCAATTTGTACAGGACGTTA
This sequence comes from Indri indri, assembly GCA_004363605.1. Classification (NCBI taxonomy): domain Eukaryota; kingdom Metazoa; phylum Chordata; class Mammalia; order Primates; family Indriidae; genus Indri; species Indri indri. Next base: position 30,303 of record RJWJ010004942.1, read on the forward strand.
GAACAAGGCAGTCAAAGTCCACTGGAACTTTGCAATGAAATTCTAGATTAGGAGGAAAAGGCACCAGGAAGATTCTAACGTCTCTCTAAATTGTCCTCTTCTGAGGCAGAACAGGGGGTGGGTTTCTTTCTTTACTCAAGCAGGAAAACAAAGCACAAATCCTTACCTTCTACCTCCTTTCCTGAGTTCCTGAAATCCTAGTCTTTAATTCACGAGCCAGAACATTGGCCTGCAAACCTTGTAATATTGCACATTTGCAAATGCTTTTGAGAGGACCCAAACGCTTACAACTGTATAAATTAAATAAACGATATAAAAGCCATGAGCAAGTTGACCTCTTTCTTATGAATGTACATTAAATGTTTCATGTATGCCTTCTTGTTCTCTGAGAATGAATTTGAGTGTTGCATGACAAATGAGTAAAGCAGGTTAAAAATGCGTGACAATTCAAAAGTTTTTCTCTGGTGTAGATATCATGACTTTGCTCAACCTCTCTGACTTATGGCCAACCATTTTACTAAAACCGAGCATTTATACAGAGGAAACATTTGTAATAGAATGACATCCTCAGTTTGGTGGATAATATTCTTAATTTTGTATGCAATAGAAATAAATTAATTTTATCATGACTCTCCGATTTCCAAAACTCTTCAAAACCAAAATAAAACACCTTTTGAAAAATAAATTGTTCCCAGAAGGATTTGTTTTGTAGATATAGACAAACTAATTAGAAAATGTATGTGGAAAAGCAGAGAAGCTAGAATAGCTTTAAATTTTTTTGAAAAAGAAGAATAAAGCTAGAGGAATCACATTTTTGGATTTTAAGAATTACTATAATCCTACAGTGATCAAGACATTGTGGTATAGGCAAAAGGATAGACTCCTATGTCAATGGAACAGAATAGAGTTCAGAAACAGAACTATACAAATATAACCAGTTGATTTTTTACAAAAGTGCAAGTATTCAATGGAGAAAAGACAGTCTTTCAACAAATGGTGTTGGAACGATTGGGCATCCACATGCGAAAAAATAAATAAATAAACTTTGCCCTAAACTTAACAATGCAAACAAAAATTCACTGAAAATTGATCATAGACCTAAATGTAAAATCTATGTTTCACAGGAGAATATCTTTAGGACCAGGGGCTAATCAAGAAGGTTTTAGACAGGATACTAACAAGGACAACCCATAAAGTAAAAAATTAACAAATTGGACTTCGCCAAAATAAAACTTTTCTTCTGCAAAAGACACTGTTAAAAGAATGAAAAGACAAGGTAGAGACTGAGAGAAAATATTTGCGAATCACATATCTGACAAAGGACTTGCATTCGAGAATATGAGAACTCTCAAAACTCAGCAATATGAAAACAAAATAAATATAAAATGAGCAAGGGAGTTGAACAGACACTTCTCTAAAGAGGATATGTGATGACAAATTAAGCACATGAAAAGACGTCATTAGCCATTAGAGAAGCATAAACTAAAGCCATGATTAAATATCGCTAAACTACATTAGAATGGCTAAAATTAAAAGTACTGACAATACTAAGGGCTGGCGTGATGCAGAACACCTGGAATTTTCTCGTATTACTGGTGGAATGCAGAATGGTACAGTCATTCTGTAAAACCACTCGGCAATTTCCTGTAAAGTTAAACATACGATTAACATATGACCCAGAAATCACACTTTCAGGTATTTAGAAAAATGCCGGTGTTCACACAAAACCTCTACACAAATGTTTGTGGCAATTCTATTCATAATGACCCAAAACTGGACATAACCCAAACCCTCAACAGATTGTTTTTTCTCAACAGGTGAACAAATAAACAACGACACATCCATTCAATAGAATACTACTCAGCAATAAAAAGGAATGAAATATTGACACATAAATGACTTGGATGAATCTCAAAGTAATTATACTGAGTGAAAGAAGCCAGTCTCAAAAAATTAAATACTGTATGACTCCATTTACATGATATTCTTAAAAGAATGAAACTACATTGATGGAGAACAGATCATCAGCCCCCAGGGCTAAGGGTGGGAAAAGGAGGTAATTTCAAAGGGAGTTTTTGGGGTGTTAGAAGTGTGCTCTATCCTGATTGTGATGGTAATTATATAGATTAAGATGCGTTAAGATTCCAGAAAAGAACAAATACCTATTCATACATGTTCATAGTTGCACTATTCATAATAGCCAAAAGGTAGAAACAGACCAAGTCTGCCAATGGATGAATAGATAAACAAATTAGAGTATACAAATACAGTGGAATAGTATTCAGTCATAAAAAGTAATGAAGTACTAATACATTCTATACCATGAACAAACCTCTAAAACATAATGCTAAATGAAAGAAGTCAGACTCAAAAGGTCATTTACCATGATTCCATTTATATGATTGTGAAATAACCATAGTAGTTACATCCACAGAGATAAAATGCAGATTGATGGTTGCCAGGGGATGGACGGGGGATTGGAAAGCAATTGCCTGATAGGTACCAGGTTTTCCTTAGGGCTAATAATGTTTCAGAACTAGACAGAGCTGATGATGGTGCTGCGTGGTGAGTGTACTAAATGCCACTGAAAAATGGTTAATTTTATGTTATATGAACTTTGCCTCAATACAAAATAACCCAACAAAAGTCTACTTTACTATCATAATTTCAAAAATAAATTTAAAGCCACAAAAAGAAGGAAACTAGAAAAAATTAATAATAGTTCATAACTCCATGCTCAGATTACCTCCCTGAACAAAACACAAAGAAAGTGTTAAAATTATGGTTAAATTCCAAAGGACTTCACGTTTCTGTGCATCAGGTTCTGTTCTTTCAAAAATGTTCCTGTAGTCAGCGCCACTGGTGTAGTGGTATCATGCAAGATTCCCAAAAATGTTCCTGTAAAATGGTCACCCATAGTGGAAAAAGTTTTTGTCCCAGTCAAAAAAAAAAAAAAAAGTATATAAAATTTCATTTTCTTTTCAAACAATACTTGCTTGATAACAAATGTTTAAAGTAACCTACACAGTCTTTTGAAAATGTGAGTGTGTTTTAGAATGTATCGCTTGTTCATTTTTAACACAGCAGAATAGAAACCAGAAAAAGGGATGTATTTTGCTTTTGAAGACTGAGAAATTCATGGGCAGGACCACTCGTTATCTTCGGCTTCTTGCTTTTCCTGCATAAGTTGCTCCACACCTTGGCCCATGCTGCTCTCTCTGCCTGATACTCTTCCTTCTTGGGCTGGTTGACTCCTAGTCATCCTCTAATACTCAGCTCTGAGATCTTTTCAAGAAAGCATTTCCTGAACTTGGGGATGGCCAAGCAACCATCTCTTGCATTCCCACAGTAGCCTGGACTTTAAAAACACTTAAACACATGAGGATTGCGTGATGTGCTCATGTGACTGTCTTCCCCTCCAGGCTCTAGGCTCCTGGAAAGGAGAGGACATATCTTATTAATCATCATTCTCTCCAGTAACTAACAAATAGTAGGCATTCAATAAGCGTAGCTTATTTGTGCAGATTTTGTTGCACATTTCTCATAAAACATGGATGAGGCCTGATCTCTCCTGAATTTACACAGTCTTTGTTACCCGTGATTTAAAATAAATTCTGATTCCCTAAGTTCTACGCTTTCTCAGCAGTTCTAAGTTGGCCTCATGTGGATGCTTAATACTTGGAGCAAGTATTCCTCTAACTCTTTCAGGATACTGAGAGTTAGAAGATTTAGCAAGCCAGACTTCTATCAATTCCAGAATAGGATTACGTTTGGACTTCTTTAGTTCATGCAAACACACATAGAATCCAACAGAAGAACTAGAATTGTCATTAATGCCTGTGAATGAATCAAACTCTTAATCAACCAGCAATCAGCAAAGTAACCAATTTCCTACCTCCCTCCAGAGCTGGAGACAGAGAGTAGTTGGTTGATCCAGGTTTTATGGAGCTTGAAGCTTATAAAATTTGGTAGACCCGCTTAAAAAAAAGAATATAGATTTATAAATACAAAATCAGGTATAAAAAGTGAATATTTGTTTAGAATGGGGGAAAAAAAAAATCACAACAAATTTCTGGAGCTCCCTTTTGTGTGTATCTCTCCAGGCAATTTACTAGGAATGCCTATGCAGAAACACATCCTGATTGCATCCTGGTTTTCCCTCCTCATTTAGAACACTCGACACCACTCAGCAAACACTCAGCACTCTCAAGGATTCATGCCCATAAGGGTCCCAAAATTTAAGCTTTATTACCTTCCTGGGAAAGCCACTTCTGGGCCACACCCTACAAATAAGATTAACAAGGACAGTATCTGATGCTTATTGAGGGGCATTTGGCATGCTTATGTATTATCTCATAAAATCTTTATCACAGTTTTATAAGGCAAATACAATTATTGGCCCCATTTCATAGACCTACCAGCTGCAGAGGCACTAGGCCCACTCCCTGAAAATAACTCCCTCTTCAGTACTTTCTTAATGTCACTTGTCATCCCAGAAGCCACAAGCCAGTTATACAGAGTGGCAGTTAAGAGTGTAAGTCCTGGAGTCAGGCAAATCTGGACCCTGAGCCCAGCTTTGCCCCTTATTAGCCATTATTCAACCTCTGTAAATTTCTGCTTCCTTAGCTATAAAGTAAGTACGTCATTATTATTGCTTTGTGGTTATCTGCCTGGCCCTTGAAGGGCTGCCTGTCATATCCAAAAACAAATTTATCTCCAAGGGAGGTGGGAGAGAAAATTCTCTACCTCTATGATTTGAAAGAACCACAAAACCATGAGATCCCAAAGATCATACAGATTCCAGGAATTCCTTATATACTTCTAGGAAGCAAGTTAGGGAATGACAGAATTGGTTTGTTGCATTTGAAACCTATAGAAGCATATGGCATTGAACCTGTATGAAGTGGGAGCTACAAGTGCTGTAACTGTAAATCTGCTCTGCATGTGAGATGAAGCCACTTCAATCCAAATTCACCAAAGCTTAGACAGAACAAGGGATAACATTTATCTTGACTTCAGGACCACAGTCTTGTCTAGAGATTGCACACAATTCTAACTGACAGTTCAAAAAGGTGGGCAAAGTTAAAATGAGGGACAAAAAGGAACCCAAATGGTTCTTCTTCACCACTGTTCCCCAGCCTTCAGTCCTTGCACCAAATGTTTTGGGTTTGCATGGGAAAAAGAATAAGATAAAAGAGACTGGAAGGATAAAAGTTGGTGGAAATTGGCAAATCTCTCAGAAGGTGTGTGTGCAGTGGAGTGGCAAGCTACAAGGTACATCAATATTTTTAGTATTCTAAGACAATGACACTTCCTAATCTTTCCAGATATTATGACTTTTAGTCAACCTTTTAAAAAGATATCAAAATGAGCTGTGTATTTTTAAAACTAAAATAAAACAATTTTTCAAAATTGCTGTGAAAAAGGGAATGTACTCTTTCTATAAGTGGAAAAATTTGCACAGCTGTTATTAATGAAAATGTCTTAGCTTATTCTATTTCTATTACCTGAGTGTCTCATTATTTTATAATGTATTTTCAAATTAAATTTTCATTAGTATTTGAAATATTTTGTGGTACTTTTCTCCCAAGACACCTAAGGAAATTTGCATTGCCACAAAGTTGATTCCTGTTTAGTTAAGCAACTACCATTCAGTTAACTGTTTTTATGATAATAACAGCTCCTAATGCCTCAAACTTTGTTCTGTTGTAGCATTAAGTAGGACAAAAGAGAATTATGGGTTGGTCCTACTAAATAGTTGTAGTGACTAATATGTTTTTTTAAAAAACATATAATTTGTTTTCATAGTTTTATATACAAGTCACCCTTGGTGACCCTAAAATGAAGACTTTTTTTTTAAGAAAAGGAAAGTTTTCCGGCACCAGAATACGATTTCGTTAAAATGCGGAGCAATTGAGTATGTAGTTCAATAATGGACTTTTTACAAAGGCAGTAACTTCTATATTAATAGCTACATTCTGGAACAGTATGTCAAAAAGCTGCATAACAGATCCTTCAGATCTATTACTGTTCCTCCAAACAAAACCCATTATGCACAAATGCAACATCAAACAACAATCTGTAGCAGCCCATGTTGCAAATAATCAGAACAGAGTCCTCAGGGGTCTCCTTAAAAGCTGACCGTGTTTCGCAACGACAGAAACATATTCGACCTATCTGCAGACATTTATGTGGGTGCTTGGGTTTTCTCCCCCTCTTACCCATACACCCCCTGGGGGAGTCTGGAAATATTTTTTAAATCGCTTTGCTCACACTTTCAAAAGAAGTGCTTGATTGATGTTGTTCTTTTGTTTTTCATAATGACCAATAAAAGTGGAATCCAAAAATATCCGTCCTAACCACACTAATAGAAGCCGATCAAACCTCCAATCAGCCCCCCAGCCCTGCGACTCTCTCCGCCCCGCTCTCCAGGCAACATGTGTGCGTCGCTGCGGCTGCGCTGTTGCCACGGAGTCTCTCCAGCCGCCTCTCTCCAAGGGCGTTTCAATAACCCGGCACAATGGAGAAAGCTGAGAGCTAAGTTTCCGCCCTCACTCTCCATCTCCTTGTTTCCACGGGGGCGGGGTTGGGGTGGGGAGGGAAGAGGGGAGTGTTCACCAAATTTTTCATATTATTTGAGTACAGCTTTTGCAGGCTTTTTTTTTTCCCCCTGAAAGAGAACTTTCCTAGATGGGTAAACATGTTTGTCTTTAGGGTTGTTCTAGGAGAGATCGTGCATATTTAAGCCAGCTCCAGATGAAACGAGTTAAGGGATTCTCCAGCATGCTAATGTTTGAAAATGCCATATTTGTGCCATATTCGGACCTTTTACTAGGAACTCAACTTCAATGCAGCCTCCAAGCCCCCGGCCCCCTCCCACCCGCTCCTACTCCTTTATGTATATATGTTGCATAATTATGGAGCAGTGAGTATTTATCACCTTTTTTGGGCAGTAAGCAGAAAGAAATACAATACCATTACTTCCAGTTACTGCCTTTCCCAAGATAATTAGGTAACACAGTGGAGAGAGCCTTGGTAAGCCTAATGCTGTTCAAGTTAAGTGATTGACACGGCTCTGTCTGGCTGCTCTATTAACTGTTTCATTTTGTTGCTATTTGCAGTTTGCTTGGCTAATACTCCGAACAAATACAGACTGTTTCTTTAGCCCCTTTTTTCTCTTTGACCTTCTCCTGCCCATTTTCTTTGACTCACTTCAAGCTGCCTTGAAAAGGCCTGTTGAATGCGCACAGTCCATCAGAGGCCCAGGTTCGTCCCTACCCTTGCCCTGAATGCCTTACTTCAAAGATGGGCCGCATTCTTTAATTGCCCTTTGAATTAATATCAAAGGGTCACAATGCGAGTGCCAAAAGAGAAAGGGGCTTTAATGAAGCAAAGAGCTGCCATTCATTTGCAGATAAGCACGTTTTTATGCCTGAATGGTCACCAAGGCTAAAGGCTTGGGGAAGAGGAGGCTGGCCAGTGAGGACTTTTCCTTAAGCAGTGATTAGTGCAAACAAACAAGAGTAAACAAATAAAAAAAAAAGTCTACCAACAGCGACAGCATAAAATAAATAAGGCTAAATTCTGGAGCTATACATTTCCCTCGCCTACTTCCATTAAAAAGAAAAAAAAGTTGAGTGTAATGAGCAAATCCATTCACCATTTTTTAATTCCATATTTCAACATTAAAATTCCAAGGGTGGAGTTTAAAAACATGCCTGAGATGAAGTATTTTCAGTCTGAAATTTTGTACTGTGGGTAACACAGGGGGAAAATGTTATGACTCTAAAACGTAGGGTAAAATCTTTCACCAAAAATGTCCCATTGAGCTCGATGTAATTACTTTTGATATGAACATTGGTGCTTAAATTACTGATGCTTGATTCTTTCAGTACAGAGAATTTAGTTTGAGCCTACCATGGTAAAACTTTATCTATCTATACATTCAGGCCATATTTTCCATTTCTCCCAAAGAAATCACTATCTAGTGGCCCCTCTCTTCATTGTCCCCTTGTAACACTGTAGCTGCACCTACAGACTGAGCAAACCAACGTCACCAGAGGTCAGCCTAAGGTAAAATACAGCTCACATCATAAATGATTACAGACTGAAACAGGAAGCCATGTTTCCCCTACTTGTCATTCTCCTTTTAGAGAGGTGGATGATTAAAGAAGAATTTCAGTCCTGGTGAATTATCATCTTAGCCAAAGCTCCGACTAGCATCTTTAGTGCCCAGCTACAAACTAGCTGGTTGGCCTCTTGTAGACATAACATTTGGACGATTGCCTGGACCTTTATCTCTTCCCTGGATGCCGTGGTGAGCAGAGTTTATGTTACTCTCAATGACGTACAAGTAAGGTCCTTGCTCAGATCCTTTGACCAGTCTCCAGAAGTGAGTTGCCAATGTTGAATTCGTGCAAGTAAAATTGCCACTGCTATGTTGAGAGAGAGAGAGAGGATTCCCTTATCTTTGAGGAAATCAAAAGCATCTTCTCCTCACTGGCCTCATTTTCCATGAGCTTATCCATCCATTTCAGAGTTGCCAAAATAGAGTGAGAAAGGGCAGCGAATAAATGTCAGAGAGTCAGCCAATCTACATAAATCTCCAACTCCTTCCAGAGAAATCCTTTCCTGGCCTGCTGGGCCTTCCAAACTTATGACATGAGCCAACAGGCATCAGAACAATGTGGAAATCAAAAGACTTATTTTGCCCAAATCCAAACCCTTAAAGGCAGCTTCTCCCACACCAGTTTTTCCCTAGATGTGCACCAGTGTGCTGTTTTGCAATAAAGCAATGTTATCCCAGCAACTAGGTCCCATATGTCCTGAATACAGAATTAGTTCCATATATTTTGGACTGACCACAGGAAGATCCACTTAATTCTTGTTAAACTGTACTCTAAGAAAGCAAGAAGGCAAATCAATTAGCTACCAAACCTTGTTTAAATGAGTACAAAAGCAATCAACAGATTAAAAGTAAACAATATTTTATATTTGTTCAGAAATTCCAATATGTTTGTGGTCACTAATACATCACCATCTTTTGAGGTGATGGAGCAAGTAATTTCACCTCCATTTAAGAGGAATCCAGCTCACAACAGTTAGTGACTTTCCCATGATGATGCAGCTATCAGAGAGTAACCTGGGACAAAAACCAGTCTCTTGACCCTAAAACCTTGGATAAAGCTATAGTTATATCTGGTGCAGAACTAGTTTGGAAAAGCTCAATATTCTGGGGATTCCTTACCAAAATCTGTAAGTGGAATAAATTTCAAGAAACTGCAAATCATGCTTGACGAGACAAAAGAAAATTATTTGGACCACATATTGCAATGTTTCCCCAGGATGCTATGGACTTACAAATATCACCATTGATAAGCTCCATCCCAAACACAGCAATAATGATGATGCTGGTGATGGTGCTGGTGAGGATAATACTGCTGGTCAGTGATAATATCTTGCATTTGTCCACAGCTTTACACTTAGAGTGTTTTTACACTCACTATCTCATGTAATTATATGATTCTTCAAGTTGAGAAAAAAAATTTTTTTTTTCACTTTAAGCACCAAGGAATAAGGCAATGTGCCTTGATGTCAGGTGAAGTAAAGCAATTTGAAGCTTTTAAATCTAAATAGCCTCTTCACTGAAGTTACCCAAGTAATAAGTTTCTTATTTCCTATGTAATTCTCAATAAAATTGATGGGCATTTGATACTCACGTAAAATTTATATTACCAAGGGACAAATCATTCATGACAGCATTCTCATCTCTAGCCACCCTCCCATTTGCAGCTTGAAAAAGGTAAAAGGTGCTTCTGAAATTTAGTTCCCTGTGAAAGACCCCTTCTAAAGCTTAACCTGCAAGCTGCAAGTATGCAACGGGAAAGGTGTTCCAATTTCACAAATAACTGTTTTATTGAAGGACTTTCCTAGACTTAAATGAAAGCCTTGTCCAGATGCCTGCTGGACCTCTCTCCTGAAGCTTTCGCTTTCTCCATGTCACCAAGTCATAACCACAAGGCTGCTCAAGTTGCATGCAACCATCCTACCAGACAACATTGACCTGGGATCTGATGAATATTTAGTTCAAGAAACACTGCATAGTAGCCTCCACTGTTTTTCTCCACTTAGGAATCAGAGTCACACTTGGAAGAAGCTGTCCTCTTCAATGAAAAAAAAAAGAGGAGCAAGCCATCCTAAAATGTGTAGTTATAAAAGTTGTATTAGCTTCCCTTCTTTAAAAATGTAATTATACTTCTTCTAATCTTGCTGCCACTTCTCCCAAGCACCAGCATGTTTCCCAAGCATGGAGTAAGTGTTATGTCAACTAAAGAGGCTTAAAGGGGAAGAAAATGTGATCTAAACAAATCTCTAGGAGCAGACATCCTGCTGTAGGCTTCAATGGGTAACATTTGTTATGAAGCAATAAGAATTTGCATAATTTTGGGGAAGACTTTGTTTTCAAAGTAATTCTCTTTTTCACCTGCTTAGGCCTTTACCGTGTATGTCTTTGGTTAAGTTTTGTTGATGGAGGCTCATGTTTAACCAACTGTTTTTAATTTACAAATTAAACTTGTCAGAAGTAGAAATCCTTCCCTTGGAACTCTTCCAATATGTCAAGAATTAATTCTAATGAAAACGGCATTGCCTAAATGCACGATGGCCAGTCACTTATTTTATTTACACAAAGTCCTTCTCAGTTTCTTTGATAAAAGCAGCTAAATCTTTTTCCTCTTTCATGTTTTGTCAGCACTTGATTCCTTTTGTCCCTTGGCTATTTGCCTAGCTGTGGACAATAAGGCAGGAAGAATAGAAGCAGATTGTTGGAATGGCCCTCAATAAACCTAATTATGACATGTTGACTGCCCTCACCATGACACAGTCAGGGGACCCAGGCTTATTCAATTACCCTTGCCAGGTTTCTCTTTCAGACCTAAAGTTATCCTTTGACTGTTTGTATTTCTGAACAGTATTCATGTTCATTGTGAAAGAAAATCCCCTGGACTTTGAGGGGTTTTTAAGTTGATGCTGTTATTGTAGCTAATTTTTATTAACTGAATGATAACATGATAAAGAAATAGACTTTTGTTATGTAATAAGAACAAATCAGTGTGTGCTTAAAGTTACACCTTTCTTTCCTTTCTCTTCCAGCCAGGCTGGCAGGACATGTAACCTGAATTAATAAACAAAATAATTTCTTCAACCTGCATGTCCATTACAACATGATACTGAGTCTAGCAGCACTGAACAGGACTGTGGCTTCGTGGTGATTCTTCTTAACTTAAAAAATAATAATAACCATATGATTTTGGTGTGTATGTGTTTTGTTTTGTTTTTTAACTACCAAGAAGGTTCTTTGCCCTATTAACACCAGAGGACTTAAGTTCATTGGTACCTTTATGCCAACAGCTATTTCTTCAGCTGTTTAAGGTAGACAGGATGGACAGTATTTAATTAAAACTCTGACTGCTCGTTGAAGGAGCCCTTTCCTCCTCAAACAGATTGTTCGGAGATCATGCCAGTGGTTCCTGCAAAGCCAGTGTATAAAAGCTGTGTGTCAAGTGAACAAAAGGGTGGAAAAATGAAGGAATGCCAAAAATCAGCTCCTGATCCATCCTAGCTTTAAAGTCAACTAGATCTGAAAGAATTAATATTCAATTGCATTTAAAGCCACACAAAGCTTAGCAGGGAGGATTGTTTTATGGTTATAGCATCTTTGGATAATTTCTTTTTCTTCTTCTTTTCTTATTTTTTCCGTTGAGACGCTCATTGTTCCCTTTAGGTAATTTGGCAGCCCTTGGAACTATAATAGAATAAAAACTCAACTACGATATTACAAAGTAGGTGCTATCATTTTAAAAATGTGCTTCTTAATTCATTTCCTTCATTAGAAAATTTCCACCATTCCAATAAAAGCAGGTCTAAATTGAAATCTGCCCTGCAAGTGAATTTGGAGTTTGGTATTTATTTGGTTCCTGGGAAATTACCTTTTTAATCCTAATGTGAGAAATCAACCACACAAAGGACTTGGGAAATACAACATACAGATTCCATAGTGTGTGCCATACACTCTATTCTGCTCCACTGGTCCTTCTCCTCTTAAATAGCAACAGTTTCATTTTCTCCAAATTCTGAAGGAATATTTTAAATTTAAGTGTCCAAAATGAATTGCATAACAAAGTCTTTAAGCATTATTAATATAAATAATTTTGGTGAAATATATACTTATAGAATATCACTCTACAGTTTGCTTTTAGCATTTGTTGATTTCAATTTCTTTAATGAGTATAAATTTACATTTATATTTACATTAAAATCCCTCTGAACAACTGCAAAAATAATCAAAATGGTACTCTACCTATAAATAAAAAATACCTCTTTTAATAGCAGAGTAGAAAATAGTAAATGTCTCGCCACTGTAAAGTGTCCTTGCAAAGTGTTTAAATTACTTTAATCAGCAAATGTAACCTCCTGTATAAAGGAATTTTAAAAAAAAAAATCTGCTTTTGCTACTTTGGAGTGGAAATGTTATTAAAATATCCAAGATGTCTCAGTATTTTAACCTGAAGCATATGTATTTTGCATTCCCTAAAATGTTTTAATGTTTTTATATAGTTAAACAGAATAACAACTCTTCTTCGAATCTCAACTAGCACTTCCCTAAGAAAACATGGAAAAAAATAAGTAGAGGAAATCAAATACTCAGATCGAGTGCTGCTCACCACCCCAAACTTGGCAAAGCATTATAAACGCCTGCCGTTTTAAAAGTTATACAGTTATCTTGCTATTCGAACCATATTAAACAAATTTATGTCATAACTCTCATAAATTCAACTTCTTCGAACCTATTGGAACCCAATTAATGTGGCGGTATAACTCAGAGTTTTGTCTGTGGATACAGAAAGAGGAGTCAATAATTTGAGTTGTTTTGATTCGTATGGAGTTACTCAACAAAAATTCTAATGTTGGCTAAAAGTGGCTGAGATCAGATTTCTTCTTCAATCTCAAGGTCAAGTAGTGACTTTTTCCCTTATCACATAAAAACTTTAATTTCAATTCAAGTTTAAAAATTGCAATATATTTGATCCGAGTACAAGATAATCACTAAGAAAAATAGAAACAAACTCTTTCATATGGTAAACAGTAGTGCTTATTATTCTGAATGTAGAAAGGGGTATAGTTTTTCTTCCTAATGTTCTCATTTTATAATGTTCAGCCTCTATTTTAAAAGATTAGCAAATATTTTATGGCAATATTTGCTTATATATGCCACAAACCTATTTAAGATAAAGAAACTACAACAAACCTTGAGCCATAGATATCAGGTACATAAGAAGAAATACACATGCAAATATTAGTTTGGATATTTTATATGCTCTAAAAAATTCCTCAAACAAAAAAAACCCCCAGATTTTTAGGATATATTTTACATTAATTTTATCATTCAGTCTTTGCAATTAAAAATTGTAATATGTGAATGAATCATTGTTTATTTTCAGGCCATACAGCTAAAAAGTCAATATGTTGTAGATGTTGACTTTTGAAATAATTTTCCTCCACAAAAATAAAATAGTAAAAAATTGGAGGGGAAAAAAACTTAGTGAAATCTCCACTTGATAGGGTATGACATTTTGCCTTGAATTGTTTTCAATATAACAAAAAATATTTCTTACATTCTTTCCAAGTTTCTAAAATGCTTCACAGCAAAGTCTTTACAAAAACAGTAAGTTTTCAGATTAGAAATTATCTCCTATTTAATCGTCATGAGTTTTCTCTCAAACTCTGTTTTGTGTGGAAAATTTTAATTGATTCAAATAAGATTTTTTTTCAATTTGTGAATGTGTATGTGTGTGTGTTACTCGGAGGCAAAAAAAAAAAAAGATGAAATCTTGTTTGCTAGATTCAGTTTCTAACAACTACTAAGTGTGAGACGTGAAGGCGTTAATTTAAGTTTAAGACATGACTTAGAATCAGCTGGAGTGAATGCACCATTGTCTGATTCTCTCTCTCTCTCTCTCCAAGGCCAGTTTCTAGCTTTGGGGTGGTCAGTGACCAGAAATCCCATGTATCCCTCTCTGGACACAGAGAGAAATTGTCTAGACACAGAAAATTTAAAAGAGGGAACGTTCCCCTCCTGCTTTACCCTCCTGTGTAAGCAACTCCAACTTTTCCTGGCAGAATCATGCGCAACCAGGTGAAGGGGAAGTTCTTTAAACGATACGCACAGGCCTTTCCAGCCTCTTCTAGAAGCCACAGCTTTGACAGGAGGTGCAAGAAAACATACATTTCCCCACGTGGACGAGGCAGAGTCAGTGCGGCCACCCGTGTGACCACACAGAAACACTTTTCCAGCAGGCTTCTGTTCCCACCTCCTTCTTCCAGCACCTAAAGGCATCCTTCCCCCCAAAGACAAGACAAGGTAGAAGCTGCTCACCTTCTAAGACATGGAGGGGCCACAGCCCTCTCCAGCCTTTCCCTGATTCCCCGGCCCCCTGGAGGCCCTATGTTTCCTGGAGCAGCTGCCTGGGGCTTCCAGAGAGCAGGACGGCACAGCTGCCAAGGCCAGCCAGAGCCGTGGCCTTCACCTGGTGCACAGCTTCCGTTTTTCAAAGGAGGGGAGGATGAGGTCCAGAGAGGGAAAGCAACCTGGTTACAGCAATAGTTACAGCGAGCTACAATAAACATCTAAAAATTGCCTAACGCAACCTTTACAGCTGAGGGAACTGAGTCCCTTCTCCAAATTAAGGGTTTTGCCCACTGGCCCTTTTTCAGTGAATGGATGTTCCTCATCTTCTTGTGAAGAGTCGGTCCAGGATTCCCCTAAGGGCTCCCTCAAGGACAGAGGCTGTCGTGTACAGTAGGATATCATGGGTAAAGTGCCAGACCCAGACTTTGGCTTCTTGAAGTAAACAAGAAACGAGGATTTATGCTGCGGACTATGAAGTGCAAGACACACATGGAGGGTAACTGCGTTGCTAGTATTTTGTTCTCACACTCCACACAGAGAAGAGTGCCACCACTACCCACCTCTGTGAACAAGGACAAGGGCAGATGCAGTTTTGTAGGATCTGAAACTTTTACAATTTAGGGGCTCTCTCGGGAAATAAATAGTGGTGTATCTTAATGTTGCAACATTTACAAAAATCAAAAGACAGGAAGAATTGTTGGGGCCCCTCCCAGAGCCTGGAAGGGATGCACAGGTGAGGTTCCACAGGTTCATTAGCTCTATGGTGAACCCACCTTTGACAAGGACACCTCCTCAAGAGATGTGGGCTGTTTTTAGATGCTTGCATCTACTGTCCTTACTTAATATTTATAAAGCAGAAATCAAGCCTAAGTGCCAACGTGGAGGTCCAATAAGAACTCAAGATCATTTCAATAGTCCACTAACACAACAGGCTATTTCTGAAGCCCAGATATCGTAGATGGAACAAATCCCAGCTGATCCACTGGGACATCCGTGGCTTACATCCTCCAAAGCAATGTATTTCTGAGGTTCTCAAGGGTCCTAGGACTGAGCATGTAGGAATCTCTGGGATTTAAGCCTCTGGATTTCTCTGGCCAGAAGCTCTCCCAGATAGTGGATCCACAATGGACATCCCTTGGGCCCTATTCCTCTTGACGAGTAGAGTCTCATTTCTTCTGACCTCTGACACCACCCAAGAGCCACTAGAAGTATGAGAGCTCAGATCCGACCTCTGCTCCTTGGTGAGAGTTTTGAGCTGTAAGGCAAGATGAGCCCCACATTGCCCTCTGGTCTACGGCTCTGGGCCACAAAGACCCTCTGTGTCCTTCCTCTACTCTTTGCCAAGGAAGGAGCCCAGAGGACACAAGCCAAGACCCTTCCCTGGCACCAAGGAAGTGGGAAAAATCCACCTGTAGTGGAGGATGCTCTTGGCCCAACCTGGCCTTGCCTCTTCCTGGACGGCTCTGTGGGGCACCATGCCCCCAAAAGATCTTGCTCGCCAGCAAGGGGCTCCCTCATTGCTGAACTAATCCTGTCCCTTCACAGTGAAGATAGATCTGCTGGGGTGTGACTTCAGGGGAATCAGAAACCTATCCCTTGCCCCCAGCAAAAGCTTTCCTACATGGACACCTGAAATTCCATCTTTAGGGATTCGTTCCTCCATGCTAAGTTGTCAGCTCTCAGGGTCTTTTAGGAAAGTGCAAATACTTTCTACTTAACTGATTGCAGGCATAACCAGCCGAGTTTCTGTGTGAATGAGGTAGAGCTGGGTGGAAGCATAGGGTGTGTGTGCGTGTGTGTGTGTGTGTGTGTGTGTGTGTGTGTGTAGTCGGGGTGCACAAGGCGAATGGAAGCAAGGTAGGGCAGGGAGGCAGGAAAGGAGAAGCGACAGCTCCCAAGACAGACTTCACTCTTTTTCTGCAAGGTCAGCCCACAGAGCTGTGTGTGGAAGGAAAGTGGGGAAAAACATTTTCAAAGGGTTTAGGGGAGGAGGATCAAGGGGGAGAGTAATTTTCAGACATGCCCGTGAAAAGCCTAACCTTGTTCTGGTAACATCATTTCCTATAAATTATAGGGAAATTATAGTTTAAGTGACAGTTCTTTTTATTTTTCCTAAACTTTTTCCAAAAGGATTTTCCAAGTACCAGAAATTTCAGTGTGAAACATAGTCATTGTCTTTCCTAATAAATTTAATTTGGGTTTTCATTAAAAAAAAAAAAAATAGGATTCATTTCAGAGGAAAAATCGTTAGTTTAAACTAGTAACATTAAATTACAGTAATTCAATAAGATGATGAAAGTTAGCCAACAAACAAAGATTCAAACCAAATTTGGTTCTCTATGTCATTTGTATTTTGTAATAAAGAAATTATTCCTCTCCTTATCTGACCAACGTATATGCCGGTACTCCATTAGAAATTGAAGCTCATTCGATGGCTTAGTTTCAATTTTCCCAAAAAGGACAGGCAATATGACAAGAGGGTGTGCCAGGTACTGTGTACTTGTTTTGACCTTCACAAGAGCTATATTCCCCTACTCTCTACTGACTGCTGATTGAGCCTTTTATAAAAACAAGATGAGACAGCCATCCCATCTACCTGCTGGCTTTATTTTCAGGAATTCCTCTGAGGAAGACCAGCTGACACTTTCTATAGGCAAGGAGAAGACACAGAGAAGCCAAGGCTCCAAAAGTTCACCGAGAAAGCCAGAAACTGAATCCAAAATAGATCAGGCCTTAGGTTTCCATCTTGGCCTTCTACCCAGAGCCAATTCCCGGTATAACAGGGACGTGCCCAATACCCAGGCATTCCTCTAGCCCCTGCACTCTTAAGCCTGGCTCTGTGCAGTTTCTGACCTGATGCTAAATCCCCAGTCTTCCATTTGCCTTCTTCTTTCAGACAAAAATTCAGCAAGTATTTAGAGCTTGGCAGGGCCAGTGACCACAAGCAGACATTGGCTTCTAGTAAGAAACTATAGAAGTCGCCTTTCAGCTTCCCTCTGATAAATGTGTGTTGCACACACACATGCCCTGGATGTGCCTTGTCTGCATAAAAGCCAAGCACATCAACCACCTGGAAAGTTTCCACACTGGATAGGTTCCCAAAGCACATTCTGCTCCGGCATGCTGCTAGTCCACTGGACGCACTGTGAGGAGACCACCATTTATTTGCTCAACTTCCAGAAATGGACTCTCAGCCCCCTTTAGAAGTGGTCTGAGAGTCTGTTAGAAGGCTCAAAACTTTCCAAATTATAACCAACAATTCCAGACACTGAGGTCTCATTTACTTGGGAATCATGAAATGGAAAATTGAAGCACTTCCCTCAGATGAATTCGTGGTTCACTTCCTATTTTAAAAAATTGCAAGTTTACAAATTGGAAGCCAAGGGGCTGTTTTCCCCATGAAACACCTGCTCGCCGACATTAAGCCAGTTCCCCGGAGAATGGCTCTGCTTGCCACTTCCCTTTACCTGAGTGGGTAACAGCAATGTGATGATCTATCATGAATCTAAAGTTTGGTCACTCTACTGACACAGGCCTAGAAGCCATTTATTTTATGTGGCCCAAATTTTTGTTGAGAACATCACAGCAACACTATCAACGAATCAAAATTTTCCTTGTTGATATTAATCATCCCTAGACCTTTCTTCTTATGTGGAGAGCTGCATACTTTTACAGGTAGTAATCAAATGCCACAAATTATGAGCCTGATTCAATCCAAATTACGCACAGAGCTGGGGGGGCGGGGAGGGCGGGAAAGCTGCTTTTGATTCTTCTCAGCTCTTTGTAAATGTTCTTAATGCCAGGCCTGTTTCCATCCGCTAACTGACTCCTTTAGATTTCCATAAGCAAGTCAGAGAGAAAGCAGGAAAGGAATTGAGGGCACCAAGCTCGTAGTCTTCTATCTGAGCACAAAAAAATGTTCTAGCATTAAGAAAACGCACCTTCCTGCCTGGAGACTGGCAGACCATGTGCTGTCCTTTCCGGGACTGACCACAAAAACAGTCAAGAAAGAAGACTTGTTTTTGTTTATCTGTTATTCTTTGACACCAAATCAAGATTTCGATTTTCAGAAATAAATCCCTTGCCCCTAGTTTGTGCTCCTGTTTCTGAAAGGCCCATTCCTGAGAAGGAATGACTTGAAACATTGACTTCATAATGTTTGTTGGTGTTGAGGTATCCAGTTTTCTCAGGAGGATTTTGAAAAGGTTATTTTTCTCATATAGTTGGAACACAGTTCCCTCTGGCTCATTTCACAGACTGAAACTTTTAGCTTAGGTAAGTCAGGTATTTAGCAGCAACAACTGGATTCCCGAACATCAGATTTAAAGGAAAATAGGCTGAAATGATTTGAGGGAGGCAAGGTTTGTGAAAAAATATAAAAAGTCTTTTGTGCATAGAAAGGAATGAATATGTATTCCCTAAAAATTCATAAAATTAAAAATCAGCCGTTACCGAACTCAAGAAACCTCTAGCAGCGGTCCCAACCTTTTTGGCATCAGGCACTGGTTTCATGGGAGACAATTTTTCCACGGATGGGGTGGGAGGAAGGGAGGCGGAGGGCATGCAAGAGGTTGTAAATACAGATGAAGCTTCACTTGCTCTCCTACCACTCACCTCCTGCTGTGCGGCCCAGTTCCTAACAGGCCCTGGACTGGTACCAGTCTGTGGCCCAGGGGTTGGGGACCACAATCTCAGAGCGTCAGTTAGCACTTCTAAAAAATTAGAAATATAAGATCATGTTTTAACATTCATTCATTATTGAACTCCCTTACTAGTTCAAACCTAATTTGGTGACCTTGGAAGACAATTTCTCTTTTGTAACTGAACAATTAAAATAACTTGCCTCTAAATTGTTATAAAACCATCCATGATTTTTCTGACACAGGAAGAAAAATAAGAATACTTAACATAAAGAGATTATTTTTGATGGTGAAATTAAATAAACAGTAAACAAGGGAAAGAAAAGAATAAAAAGGGAAACAATAAGTCAAAGAAAAAAGTTTTCCTCGGACTTAGAGAATTTTCCATTTGGAGAAACAATAGAATTTCGGAGGAATTTCCAGAGGGTAGTCATTGTTAGCAGAACAACTCTAAGCAGTAATTTCAAAACCTATGCTCCTACTTACGTACAGTGATAGCAGAAAGTGTCTCATTTTTCTTGTGCAAGTGCACAAAGGCAAACACACTCTGGCCCCATGCTTTCTAAAAACTCCTTCACCATTTGTTATCAATGCAAAACTCAAATTCCACCAAAGTTACCAGAATTACAAATGTCATTCCCTTTGTCCCTAGCTTGGAGGAATTATTTTACAAATAAACTCACACATGTGCCAAATGGTGCTGTTAGGTTGAAAACTATCTACATGTCGTGAAATAAATCATCCTTTGCCAATACAATGGAATACTATGCAGCTACACAAACAAGGCTGAGAAAGAACATCGGGCCCCGATGTAGGATAATTGCTGCAATATATTCTAAAGTGAAGAGAAAAGCATGATGCAGAATAGTTTATACCATAGGCTACCATTTCTGCAAAAAGTAAGAAGAGAATTTTTTAATTTGAGAGAGAGAAATGTAATTGTTTGGTTATGCAATTATATTTCTCTGGAAAAAATGAGAGACGTTTCAGAGTCTCCAGAAAATTAGATAAGATACTGGTAGCCAGCAGACAGAGGTAGGAGGAAAACTAGTCACTGTACCTACATTTATATCTTTTGAATTTTGTGCAAAGTCAATATTTAACCCAGTCAAAAATAAATATGATTTGAAAATAAATCTAACAAAGCATCTATTTCATTTGAGTGTTTGGGTCGACAGGAGTGCAATCCTCAGAATAAAAGAACATTTCCCTTTGGCGGCTGAGAGTTGGCACACATAATCCAGGAGTCTCCTCGCATCTAAAAGCGTTCAGGGGGCCAGGACTGTCCAGAAGGAAGGCCCTATGGCTCGCCGGCGAATTTTTATCAGTTCACTGGGGGCCCGGCTGGCCAAGGAGCCCCGGCTGCCTGCTGTGAAGCCTAAGCCGCAACAGCTGCATAAACTGGCTGTGCCCCCAGCTGACCTATTTCAGAGACAGGTCAGACCAGTGCATGCGGGGATAAGAAAACAACCTCCCTTGCAGCCAGTGGCTGCACTGTCAAGCTGCTCCAGCAGGAGAAACACCCGGGCAGCAGGTCTCCAGCCCCTAAGAGCGTTAGGAGCCAGGCTACTTTCTTTTTACTCTCACATTGCACCCCGATGACACAGGAGCCCCCAACCTTTGGGGACTGAATGGAGGGAAATCAATACAAAGGTCGTTGAAATTTATCCTCCAGCTCAAAGAATGCTACTTTGGAAAGTTTCCTGAAAATTTCTGAGCTCCACTTTTAAAGGAGAGGGAATTAAGAAGAATCATGCACAGAGGAAAAACAATGCACACAATCTCACGTGCGAAGTTACAAAGACATTTAAGAACAATGAAACGGGCCAAAGAGGAGAAATAGTAAGGAATCGCGTGAAAACAATTCCATAAAATAAGATTGTAACAGCACTTCAGGAATAAGAATATATGTATGAGACCCATTTTCAAAAAGCGACGTATTTGTCAATCCCTGATCCAGTGGGAGGGAAAAAAGTTGCGCCAAAAACAAAGAAAACTTTCATTTGGAGGAGTTTTGAAAAAGCCAAGTTAATCTAAGAGAGGAAAGTAATTCTTTAAGCTGAGAGGGAAAATAATTAATAAATAACTTTTGACATCTTAGTGGTTTTAGAATTTTATTATTTTTCATAGCTATTAAATCAATGAAGTTTTTTACATTAAAAAGTTGCTCATAAACTCACTTTTTTTGACTTGGCGAAAGTGTACTTAGTAGTGTGGGGTGTGTGTTTGGTCTTCGTTGTTGCTCCTGAGCCCTGAATTAAGCTGTTATCTGCCCTTGGGCAGAGCCCATCTGCTAGTTTGCAGGCTGGTCACTTTCTGTGTGTTCAGAGTTTCTTCCCCCTCAAGACTTTGAGTTTTGAGGTGGTAGGCATAATTTGCACATAACGTGCATCTTCTCATTTTATTCTCACAAAACCCTGGAAAGTTGGTATGATGTGGCCCATCTTACAGATGTCAAAACTGAAGTTCAAGAGGTCACACCTAAAATGTGCTTGGTCTCAATTTCAGAGCAAAATTGGTGATGCAAGAACAGGCCACCTTGGGTACTACGCTTTTGTAAGGCAAGAAAAGATCTAAAAAAGTACTTTGGAGTGTGTTTAAATCAGACCAGACAAGAAACACTCAATTGCTTTAGTGAACTTCAATTGGGAAACTGGCCAAGTGGGGATTCACAAAGAAGAAACCTATTGCTTTTCTCATAATAAAATGAATTGGACCAATTAATTTTCTTTAGTTCAGGTTAAGCTCAACTATGGTAATTGAGACATACAAATATACACATATCCTTTGGCCAAAATTTTCTTAATCATGATATTATATTTGAATATTGGGAGAATTTAAAAATATATGGTTGAAAACAGACTCTCTGGATCTATAATTATTTTGAAATAAAATGTTAAAAAATAGATTGATCCTATAAAGAAAACTAGAACAATATTAGTACTCACGTGCAATGCCCAAGTGCCTATGAACTGGATAAGTTATGCCTATATTAGGGTTTACTAAAAAAAAAGTAAATAACAAGGATATGGTTAAAAATCACTTTAACTCTGTGTATTATGTGAAATATACATGTACATTTATCACATCTGTCTACCTGTAAATATCACAAAATGCAAACGTAGGCTTTCTCTTAAAAATGCAAATGTGTGTGTAACCATATCAGCATTTACTATGAAAGTACACAATACACTAAACGAATTCTATGTTGCAATACAAATTACACAGCAATTAACGTTCCTTTCTTAACTATTCTACCCTAACTTACTTATCGTTTCCATCTAATGATACAAGACCAAATGCATTTAACTCTATATTTATTTCCAGAAATATGCTTACTATACAATGATAAAAATTTTGAAAATCTGCATTTAAGTCTCCATAAAACTATATTATTTGAATCTCAATATGTTTCTGTAAATTTTTAAATGCTGAAAATCAGTGGTATTTTCTCTCCCTCATGGCTGACTGTGTTGGTCAGCCAAGAAGGGTCTCCCATCCTCGTCACAAAGCATTTTGATCAGCTATTTTTAAATGAAATCCATTGGATTAGGTCCAGGATGAGTGGGGAATTGGCTTCTAGAACTGAGAATTAACATTAGTATATCATTACAGATGCAGTTAATATGACCAAATAAAAGTACATAAAAAAGTTTAGTTAAGAAATTACTGAATGGATTTGAGGAGACAAACCTATAGCTAGTTTACTACTGCTTGTCATGAGTTCTAATCTGTTTTACTAGGGAAAGTCATTTCTTAATCAATGTAGTAAGAGAAGTAAAGAAAAATTCAGATAACTTTGATCAAGTTGTTTTACTACAAAATGGAGGTGTTTTGCTTTGTTTCGTTTTACTTAAAATCCTGCAGCAAAAATGCGAAGCGCTACAAACTTTGCTTGGCAATGTGCAAGACAAAATCCTTTCTCAAGATTTTCCTTTCTAGGAGAGACGTGCATCAAATCAAATTCTAAGTTGTACATTGTTGCCCTTTTTAAAACACAATTTCTTTTTTAAAGAGAAGTGGCTGCTTCCATAGCAGAAATTATCTGTTAGTTTTTTCTTAGTCTTTATCAGTATGGAAGGAAGGAAAATAGATACTGAAGGCATGGATTCATAAAACCTATTATTCCGCAACTGTCCTCGACAATTACATTCCATGATTTTTATATCTCTCTTTGACAATGATGAGCTTTCTAACTCATCTGTCTTGAATAGATGCTTTATAATATTAATAGGCATTTTGATAACTGTGCATACCCCAACTGAAAATTGAAAATTAGACACATTTTGTTAATTTTGAAGCATAATTCCAGCACAGATAATTTGAGGAAAGCTTTCTTAGAGATGTTCTGATTCCAGCAAAAAACTCATAATGCTATTGGAGCTCAGTGTTTGGCCCAACTCTGCAGGGTAGAGCTAAAAGCTGAAGACAGGAGGGAATGGGGCAAAAATATCTTTCCCAGTAGAGCAGGGGTAGACATCGGGCAGCTCTGTTCCTGCTTTGGCATTCATCTTCCAGAAAATGGCAACGTCTGAAATTTCCTTTCACTTTCTCTGCACCCTTCGAGATGACAGTTCCTCAACTAAAGGCAGCCAATCCTTGGGTCAGCAATTTTGCCTTGGTTCCAAGATCAGGCCCAACTTGGAGCTGGAATCTGCTGTCCCTCTGTCAGTGCATGAACACATAGCCTAACGCCCAAAGGGGAAAAGTCACTTGAACTCCACATGTATACATGTGCATGTGAAATATGCAACAAAGAACTCCCTAATGCTGCATCTATACTCAAGACAAGGGAACCATAACAGATCTGAGCCCACTCTGACTTCCAACTTAATCTATTTCAGAAAGTTGTTCTACACTGCAATGATTGGTACTAAACATTTTATATCAGAGAGTATTTGAGCACAGATGAATTATTAACTAATTGGGGGTTATAATAGAAAATAGTAAAAAATATCCACTAACAGTCTGCTCTGTAATGTTAAGATTTATCTTGTTTGAGAGTGAACACAAAAGATTAAAAAATACAATAAAAATAAAACTCTGTGAACAATTATTTAGTACTGAAATGAGCACAGAGAAGAGGATTCAAAAACCACACATGCAGGCAGATCTATGATGCATAGCGAAATATCCAAAGCCTGAATCTGGCATAAATTTTAAAACCTCAGTTAGAGTGATTTGCTGGAATTTGCAAATTAAGCACAGAGATGGTATTTCCAAAAAAAAGACCTTGCAGGATTTTTTGCTTTCATAATAAAAGAAAAACCTATGCAAATATATTGACTTCTTAAACAAACAAAGTATAGTACTTCATCTAAATATCAACAGTCAGAAAGGTCATAAAATGATTCAGGGTAATATTTCTCCTTGCATTCAACATCTAAGTATGAATTGGAAGACTGTGCTGTTACTTCAAATTCTGATGAAAAGTGCAATCCATAGAACAAAAACAAGCTTTTATTTTGTGCAACTGGATATAGTTTAGTGCCAGCACAATTCTTATAAATACTAATGATGTACATACAATACACACAAACACACACCTACTCCTAAATTACAGGGGCTTTAAAAATATACATGAGGATCACCTAACCATCTACAAACACAAAAATTATGGAAACCCATGTAGAGAGATGTAGTCAGTGTAACTCCCAGTTTCCTGTGTATTTAATTATTCCTCACCTAGGTTTACATAAAAATATAACATCTTTGCTTTATATAATTCCAGCTTGGAAGGCAACTTCAGTGAAACTTCCACATTTAGAAATTTAGTAACGGGCAGATATAGTAACTTCAAGCTTCCCAATACTCCCCCCAAAACGAGAATTGATTTGATGATAAATTTACCATCTTAGCCTCAGTTCTAAACAAGAAATCACCACGGGATAATTAAAAACACCCTTGAGTCCTCTCTACAAACCTACAGCATGTAACTGGTTTCAGTTCCTATTTCTTAAAGAGAATTTAGTCAATTCCTCCTCAGAGGTTTCAGAGGAAAAGAAGGATTTTCCAAGACAGATAAATTGAAATGATCCCGCTTTGATCTTTGCGGTTAAGAATCCCTCACAATAGAAGATGACCACTGAGGGGCCGTGCTCCCGGCCTTTTAATGTGTAACAATGGTATCAACAAACAGCTACTTAATCAATATTTGGCCAGAGCTGCTGAAAACTTCCTTTTCAGATTTTAATTCCTAGTTGTAAAACAACCCCAGAGCAGCCAGAGAGATAAGACATTAAACTGACTTCTTAATTGCCTTTTAGTGTCTTGTTAGTTATGTATGTACATTCTTAATGGTTCTTTAATCTTTATTTACCCGCGTAAACAAGTTACCTGTCATAGAACCCCATCAAACTTAAACTTTCTCTGTTCCAGCCCAAGCCAAATTCTACCTCTCCCCATTTGTTTGTTGCTGCTGTTGCAGCTTTTAATTTTCATTGGCCATTTGCTTATGTACAACTTAAAACATTTAATTTCATGGTCAGGAAGGATTTTTTGTGTGTGCGTATATGTCCTCAAAATATATGTATTCATGGATGTTGAAACCATCCGGATTTAGTAGCAAAGCTCCCTATTCACGTGATTGATTTCTGTATATTTCACTGGCCTGAACCGCGGCGCACTTGCTGGTTCCGCCTCACCGCCGGGCGGGTTTTAATGCTCAGCCCTGGGGACTTTTAAATGACCCTTCAGTGATTATTACGCACTTGAAGTCCCTACATCCCCGTTCCGGTGCTATCAACAATCAAATCAAACCCCAAAATAAACATACAATTTCAAGCATTAATTGGGAAATCTGCATGTTTTCAATAAGGCTAGAAAGTAAGCGTACAGCAGTCAACCAAACCAAACAAGCGAAAACGAAAAAGCTATGAGCCGAACTCTGGTGTTTCCTTTCAAATTGTTCCAGCAGGAAAATCGTTACTTCCACGTTAAGGAAAAGAACAGCATAGTGTTCTGATTTAACTCGCGTTCTGATATTTGCAGCGCTTTTTAAAACATGGGTGATATTTACCATGTAGAATTTTGCGAGGACTTCAGAAAACATGAAATTTATTCTAAAGACTAGAAAACGACGTTGAGGTCAAATTCACGATCCTGACAAATAGACTTGGAGAGTGGGCTGGGCTGTCCACTTTAATAAAGGTTCCGAGGCCACAAACCTACGATTCTATACCTCATGATTTTAATCTATGGGAAAGTTTTCCGCCGCCTCCCCCTTCCCCCAACATTGCGCTAAAATTTCGTTGGTTGCTAACTACCCAGGAAAGAAACGGCCTTGCGTTTCCCTGGATTTCAACGCTCCCCTAAGGATAAAAGTGCCGTTTTCATGATTCCACTGGAAATGAAATACTCCAAAGACCTTTAAAACTTTTTTGCGTTTTTTAGCTGCTGTATCCCAGACCCCGGTGAAAAGCTGAAATCCTCCTCGTCAATTTTAGAAAAGCTCATAAGCTTACAAACAAA
Source organism: Indri indri (assembly GCA_004363605.1). Lineage (NCBI taxonomy): Eukaryota > Metazoa > Chordata > Mammalia > Primates > Indriidae > Indri > Indri indri. Next base: position 56,880 of record RJWJ010004942.1, read on the forward strand.
ACGGAAGCTGGAGCAAAACATGTTGTCACTTTTACTTTCTCAAATAAAAAAGGCGGGGGGGGGGGGGGAACACTCTTCTTCGTAAACGTCAAATAGGAGGGCAGAGATAGGAAAGGAATACAAGTCCCAACGACCTATGCTGGAAGTCTTTAAATTGTTGCAAACCTCCCACGCTCACTTGCGATTTTAAAAGGGAGGAAAGCCTTATGAGAGTGTATCTCCAGTCTCAATCAAAACATCAGTTCGGCAATCTGGCCTCTCTCCCCCTGCACTCCCGAGCTGCCACTTCAAAGCCGCTACAACAAGTCAGTAATTGTAACGTTGCATCTAAATATTTAAGCGAGAGCCTTGCAGTCGCGTGTCCATTTACAGTCCTCATCTGTCCTCTAATTCCATTACTGCACAAAGCAAAAATGTTTCCCAAAACTCACAAACAGGAAAAGCGTCACCCTCTTGGAGGAGGCGGAGGAGGAGGAGGAGGAAGAGAAAGAAGAGGAGGGGGGAGGAAGAAGAGGAGGAGGAGGAGATGATGAAGTTTCTATTGATTAGTCACCGCTTTTGTGTTAAGGGCTTTCTTTAAAATCAGGGGGAAAAAATGGGGGGAGGTTGCAGAAATTTCACTAATGTGAGCCTCAGGCAAGGGAGAAAAAAAAAAAAAAGAGAAGAAGGGGGAGGCGGTCTGTGTCTAGATGAAAGTGAGAAGGACATAAAGGAGGCAATTGAGTCGGCTGCAGCCCGGCGAGCTAAGCTTCGAGCCGGCCAGAGCATAGGGGAGGGGGCGGCGCGGCGCGGCGCTTTGGCGCAGGGCGCAGCAGTGGGGGCCTAGCCCATTGTGGCGGCGCCCGCGGGCCCGCTCGGCCAAGCCGGGGGAGGAACAGAGGCGCCCATTGAGCAGCCGCAGCCCGGGCCGTGCCCACAGCCCCCCGATCCCTCGGCCGGGGCTTGGCTCCCCGGCTGCGCCTGCTCCCATCTCAGTGCGGGCCAAGGGCAAGTCGGGGGCGGAGGAACCAAGGGCTTGGGTGTTCGTGGGCCGCCCAACGTTCTCCTTTCACACGGGCTAGGGGGCTGGAAGGTTAGACTCAGCAGGGGCGCACAGCGCCTAGCGCGCGCCCGCTAGGGCTCACTAGCCTGAGCGCCCCAGGGCCGCATGCTTCTCTGATCTTGGACTGGGCGAGGGAAAACAGAAAGTTGGAAAGGTAAAGGGGGCCATCTAGGAGAAAAGGCCATACCTTGGAGAGAAAAACGAGGGTGGTTCTGACCTCTTTCAGGGTGTCTCTTTCCCTGTGTCCTAGTGTCTGACAAGCAGACCCCAAGCCAGAGATGTTCCCTAAAAAGTCCATCTCAGCAGGACCCACCAGGCTCACTAAGCTGGAACCTCCAGCACGAGCACGCCACACTGGTCAAGGAACCCAAAGTCCCTCCTTTGTCAGCTATCCCCTCCCCCCGGGCCAGAGCACAGCACTAGCTGCCCTTTAACAACATTCATTTTATTTTGCAAGCGGGGCAGCCCGGAACTTTTGATGCCCAAACAACAGAGGGGAATTTGGGGGGTTTCTAGACTTCAAACTACACCCCATCTATCCTTGCTCTGGGCCCCTCTTGCCCTCCAGGGCTCATTCGGAAGGGAGCTGGAGGCGCTGGAGGGACTAATGCTGCATCTTCCTTGACAACCCTAAATTAAATTAGGCTTCAGCCCCCAAGGTGTGTGTGTGTGTGTGTGTGTGTGTGTGTGTGTGTGTGTGTGTGTGTTTTCAACAGCACAGACCCCACTGGGGAGAATACTCTGATTTTAAAAATGGTAGCAATTGCCCTTGAATGGCAGCCGGCCCAGCTAGATGGCCCAAAAGACTAGAAACATTTTGTAGGTGAAATGGCCACTTTTTCCACGCTGGAGAGTCCATAAAACTTCCTGGCGCAGCAGCTATTGGGGCTCATTGAATAATTCATCCCTCATTGCAAGCCCATAATGTCTATTCTCAGCCTTTTGTGGTGCTGTTTTCTCTTCTTTTCTCCTTGAATTATAAAAAGGTTGCCTTCCTTTGTTCACATCAAGCTGCTCGGAGCTGGAGCTTTGTCTGGGCTGAGCTGAAGTGTGAGTTTCAATGGACTCTCCAGGCTTTGTCTCCCAAGTTCATCTCCAAGTGTAGATTGTGTAGAGAAGGCCTTCTTTGTAAAAGCTGGAAAAGTTGTACAAATGTTTGACCAGCTCATTTGGGACGTTTTGTCTCCTGGGCCTCGATCGCCTGTACTGTGAGGGAGCAGCCGGTTTGCTGCGCCGGGTGCCAGTGCCTCCAGCAACAAGTAGCAAAGCCAGTGGGCCCCCAAGCCTCTCCAACCCCGCTCTGGGCTCTTCTCTCCACTGCCCGTAGGGACATGTGGTTTAGGGTTGTCTGAACCCTTGCCTTCCTCCCTTCCTAGCACCTCTATGTTGCAGCTACGACTGGGAAAAAAGCTAAAGTGTCTTCTCAGGGACCAGGGCAGAAACGCACCCCTCCAAAAAGAGGGGTTTAGACTGAGTCCACATGGGGCCCCTGCCAAAAAGGGAAGAAAGCAACAGCATTTTCTGTCTCCCTGCCCAACCTGCTGTGGTTTGGGGTGTCTTCTTGATTTCATGTGCACACTGGAACATCTACATTTCTGTTTATCCTTAAAATCAGGCATTTGAATTTGTAACATCCAACTCTAAGTATTCCTTGAAGGTTGTGTACAGATTTTGCATTTGTTCCTAAAGCAGCTGCTCTGAAGAGCTGTCGGCTGCCCCACAGTTAGGCAATGAAGGTAAAAGAAATCGCACCCTGGGTCACCATCAATGACCGATATAAGCCCACCTGGAGAGCTGCCTGCCTCTCTAGGGCAACACCAAAACTCAACTCTGCCCAATAAAGTCCAAGCCCCAGATAGGGAAACTCTAGGAGCAGGTGTGGCCCCTGGCCACTCATAACAATTGTTAAATTCAAGGAGAAGCAACCGTCTCCAAGGCCAAAGCCACTGAGTCACAATTCCCCCTTTCCCAGTGAAATGATCCCTTCCTGGTTCAACTCCAACTGCATTGACTTTCTTTTCTTTCCATCTTTTTGTATGTGCACCTTTAAAGTTGGAGAAGACTAGCAGCAGGTGAAGGGGAAGCAAGCCATACTCTGGCTCCCCTGGGGGGAGATTTTTTTCTTGGAGCCGAGAGGCCACTGCCAACAAGGAGTGGGTGGTCCACACCCCTAGGGGACAGAGGGTGCCAGCGCTAGGAGCCCAAGAACCCAGAACCCTCACTTGGATTTGTAACTCAGAGCTTGGGGCTCCTTTTGATTCCCAGACACATTTGAAAACCAATTTAAAACAAATCAAAAACAGCCAACATACACACATATTTACAATGCGGCCAAGGTGGGGCAACTTTGGGGTCCACTACCCAAAAGAGTTTCCCCTCTCTCTCTCTTGGTGTGGGAAAGTCTGGAGACCAGGGCCTTCCCTGAGGACACAAAAGCTACTTCAACCTCTAAACGCTCAAGTACCCTCTATCCCCAGCCCCTCAATGGCTCAGAGACGCCCAGTCCCCTACGCCTAAAGACAAGAAGGTACCCCCTCCCACCGGCGCAATTCACAGCTCTACACTCGAGAAGCTGCAAACGGAGCAGAAGATTTACAACATAGAAAAACTAAACACAATAGAGAATATTTTTGTTTTAATTGTGTCTTTCTGGTCTTTCCCGTGAATGCCCTTACCCGGGCAGGCGCAAAGGCTGTGAGCGAGGAGAGACCCCAACCTGAGCCTGGGCTGGCCGCCGCCAGGACCCCAATGTCAGGGAGCCGATGCCCGCCACGGCCCGAGCACGCGGCCCCACGTGCCGCCTCTTACCTCGCTCGCTCAGGATGCCGTCGATGCTGTGTTTGGCCTTCTTCTCGCTTTCCTCTGCCTCCTTCCTCTCCAGGTCGGCCTCCTCCTCTTCGCCTTTCCCAAATTTACTCCTCAGAATGCGGCTGATGGAACTCACTGGGGGCAGGAGGAGGAAGGGAGCAAGGGAGCGCACAGGATTGAGACTCGCGGGGCGGTACGCGAAGCGGCCCCCCAACCCCCAGCCAGGGCTCTGGAACGGCTGCCCAGCAATGCTCGGTCCTGCCTCCTCCTGCATGTCAGGGCACCCCCGTCCTTCCACCACCCTCTCACCCTCCCGCTCAAACCCCCACCCTATTATTAACATCTAGGCACAGGCAGATCGAGCCTGGGCAGCCCGCGCGCCTCCAAGTTAGGGCGGAGAAATGCCATCTCTGTCTCTTCCCCGCAGGAAGCAGTTCCCTTCTTGACTCCGTAGACTGTGCTCTAGGTCTCCAATCTAAGAGAATTCCGCCGCCGGCCCACCCTGGACCCTCCTTCCTCCCACCTGAAGGCAGGGGCCGCGCGGCTTGCGTTAAGGGAGAAAGAAACACTGAAGACTTGTTCCCTTGAAAATCAAGCGATTTTTTTGTTTGTTTGTTTTCTTTCTTTCTCTTTTCTTTTTTTCTATTTTTTTGAGGCTATAAAGGGTTTAAATTTCAACTGCAGAATCGTTTCCTATTGTAAAAATCAAAAGAAAAGGCACTCTCTCCCATTTATTTTTTCCAGATTCCAGTCCGGTAAACAAATCCATGTTCTGAAATATATCGTTCTCAAAGAGGGGAAAAGGGAGTTTCCTTTAAATTAAAAACAAACTCTCCCGCGTGCCCTCGCACTGGCCCCGCGCTCGCCCCTCTTCTCCCTCCGCCTCCCCCAGGCTGCCGGGGGCGCCGGATGGTCCCGGGACTCTCGGGGACAACCTCGGCCGTTGCCGAAGCCTCCCCTCCTCTGAGCACGGGGCAAAGTCTCGCCTGGCTGCCCCATCTCTCTTCGGTTGGGGTTACCAAAACATTTGTTTCTCTTTAAAAGGGAACATCAATATTAATAAACGCTTGGCCTCCGCCTCACGTTTCCTGCCCGCCCTCCCCGACAGAAATCCTCTTTGGGGAGACCTCAGCGACAGACTCTCAGCCCTCGGCCCCCAGGACAGCCGCTCACTCCTCCCTCCATAAAACGCCAAGAGCGTCTGGTTCGTAAATATTTCAGGGCCTTGGGAGAGGCCGCCTCCCAATAGCCCGGATCGATAATTGGGGTGATTATGGCTCGGAGGACCCGCCAGGGCAAAAGCGACTGGCGGCTGCGCCTCGGGGAGACGTTAATGGGCCCAGTACCTGAGGGCACGGTGTTTCGATCACAGACTGCGTCCTTGAGTAATTTGTCTCGGATTTCCCAGCTGAACATGCCGGGGTTCTCTCTTTTGTATTCCTCAATTTTCTTCTCCACATCAGGCGTTGTCACCTGCTTTAAGAGAACACGCGGGCCAGCATTGGTACCCGGCACTCTGGGCCGGACCTGGCGTCCCCACAGCCTCAGGCCTGTCCGGATGCTCCTCCCGGCACCCTCTGGGAAGACACCCCATGTTAGCAAAAGGACCACAAGTCTCTAAAGCAGTTCACTTTAGAGAGGAGCAGACAAGAAATCATCCCACCCCAGAACAGCCGGGGACCCTCCACCTCCCCACTTTAGCTCTGGTAACAGGGGTACATTGAGAACAATTATAACATCTTGGTGGTGGGTGGGTGTACTTTCTGATCCCTGGAAATAAGGCAACTCCTAACACAAAATCAACATGAATATGAAACTAAAAAAAGCCATGCTTGAAAGAGGAACTGAAAAATCAAGTTACATCTGCAACTTGTGCTTCTCCAAAGGAGCACAAGATTTTAGGTAAAGTGAAGAGCAGAATGAAATGCAAAAGGTATCTAGGTTTTTAAAAAATAGAATGGATAACAAATATGGATAATTTGAGAGACTGGCTCTTCCACCTCCCACCCCCCAATTAAAAAAAAAAGTTTACAAAGATTCTTAGAAAAGTTGTGGAAGGGTTTGGGTAAGTGGGGGGAAAGTAGAGGGTGTTTGGAAGTCTTTTTTATCACAACCCTCTTAATTTTTGCCCCATGGCAAGTAGAATGTTACGCTGGCTTTTCTCCACATCCAGCAGAAAAGACAACCTTGTGCAATCCCCTCCTGCTCAGCCATAGCCAGTGTGAGTCTCTTTCTTTTTTAAAAAGGGAACCAAAATAATTTGAGGATAGCACCAAACTGCTTATCTAAGTGGAGTCATTGGCTCATTACAAAAGAAAACTAATCACCCTAGTTTTTGACTCCTTGAAAACAATTCGCACTGGGGGAGATTGAGGGCGTGGGTTGGGAGATAAACCATTATGAAACCTAAAAGGGTTCCTTAGGTTTGGGAAAGGGCAGTGCCGGGGGCGGAGGCTGGGAATATACTGGGGAAGAATTCCGCAACAGGTGGGCACATACAGCTTGCATGCTTTAGGTATTTGTCCCTTAAAATAATTTGGTGAGGATTCCAAGATTCAGGGGTATTTTTAAAAATGTTATTTTTCTTTTGCAAAAAGGCTGAAGTTTTCCCTTAGTTTTCATCAAGGAGTATGGAGACACGCACTCACACATGCATCCCTTGACGGACTTGAAAAATAACTCCTTGGAAAGCCTCAGGTGTCAGCCCTTGCCTCCTGCCGGCTCTTTCCCAGCCCCGGAAACCACAGGCAGGGAGGCAACAGGGCCAGGCCCGCACGCTCACCTTGGGCTTGCTGCCGCCTATGGCACCAGGACGTATGGAGCCCGTCTCCTGATACCTGCACAGGATCTTAGAGACGCAGCCATGGGACACGCGCAGCTGGCGCGAGATGACGCAGGGCCGGATGCCGTGGTGGGCCATCTCCACGATCTTGTGGCGGATGTGGTTGGGCAGCGGCCTCCCGTTGATGAAGACGCCGCCGAGCTGGTTGACGCGGCCCTGGCCGAGGGGGGTGGACACTGCGGAAAGAAGGTGAAAAAGAGAGGCACGGGGAAAGTCACTTAGGGGGAATAGAAAGCAGCAGGAGAGATCAGCAGCACCTAATTTTACACTCTTCTGGCTAATGTGCATGTTACAGCCCCAACACTGAAACTGCTCAACATGGGACTCCCAGCCCCAGATCGTCTTTCAAACACATTTGTTAAAAATTATTAAGCAATTCAGGGGCATATAATCTTGTGTGAAGAGAGCAACTGGAGTAAAATAACTTGGCCTACAGAAACTGTCATCCTTTTGGGCCCAGGAGGAGTGGCAACTTGGAATGAGACCCTGAGGCTGGTACAAAGTCTATCTTGCTCTAGAAACAGCCCTCTGGAAGAGAGAGGTTCACCCAGGTGCTGGCTTTGGTGAACTCTGCTCCCATCAAACCCTGTCCAATTGGGATCATTTCCTTTCTAAGGGACTTGGGTGAGCTGACAGCCCTTGGGGTTTCTAGCTAAGAGTGCAGCAGCCAAGGGTCAAAGAGGGTCCCGAGAGGAAGCGCAGACAGCAGCTCATGTCACCTGTTACACCTCGGGACAGAGGCAACAGCGCCGGGTCTGCTCGCGGGCCCCCTAACCCCCATTCATGCTGTGGGTGTTACATTCTACTCCGGACCCGGGTCGAAGGGAGCGGCCCGATCAGCATCCCAGCTCTAACCTCGAAAACCTTTTGGAAGGGCTCAGACTGGCAACGCTTCCTGACTCCCTGGGATTCCCAGGATCTTCAGACTGACTGAAAGGCGGATCCCAAACAAGTTTATAGAGACTTTCCAGAGACGCTATTTGAGATGAATGGAATTATAATTAATTAATTTATACTGAAAATTCCAATCACAATGGCGCGCTGCGTCAGCCATCACAACTTCGCAGGGCAAGCCACTTTGCACGGCATGAAAATTCTTCCCGAAGTAACATTTCACAAGTGCAGCCAGACAATTTCTAGACGACTGTGGCTGAACAAAACGCAGAGAAGTTGTTTCTGGTGCTCATAAGCCGGTTCACCCCATTGCCCACTACTGGCATTTTCAAAACAACAGGGGAAGGTGCACCGGCCCGGCGCAGGCCGGGCCGCACAGCTCCGCGGGGATTTGCAGAGAGCACGGCGCTCCGTTTGCAGAGAGGAAATAAAGTGGGGCCTCGACTCCGACTGTTGCTTCTCGGGGCGGGGGGAGGGGTGGTTGGTGCCCGGGGAATGGGCTTCCTGGACGCGCCAAAGGAGCCTGTGGAGCCTGGGGATGGACTAGGGCAGTCGGTTCCAGACCTCGGCATTCAGGCGGCGCCGAGGCCCTCCCTTACCTTCCAGCGGGAACCCGCTGCGCGGGTAGTTCTGCCCCGGGCCCGGCCGCATCATCCTGGGCACAGCGCCGGCCAGCGTGGTCATCCTGGGGACAGCTTCGCTCGGAAATTATATCCAGGTGAAGGCGAAACGGAAAAGCTAGCGCAGCCCGGGGTGACCCTTGGGAACTCTCCGGAGCGTAGACAGCCCCTCCCCAAAAAGGCTGGAGAGAGTGGGAGGGACGCGGGGAGGGGGGCTGCTGGCTCCTAGTCGAGAGGCTGGAGATGGAACCCGGGAAAGGGGCGGGCAGGGAGGCCCCAGAGTCCAGAATCCCGAGCCCAGGGCGGAAAAGTTTGGTGCGAGTCTGGGCGGATGGCCCCGCGGCTGGGGCGCTGGAAAGGGGGCTCAGGGAGCCACGACGAGCCGGGGAGCGGGGTGAGGCGGGAGCGCGGCCTGCCTGAGTCTCCTCCGTCGTGACACCGAGTGCGGGGATCCGAGCTCGGGAGCATTTATTATGTTCTTTCACCTAAAGCTTGGTCAGGAGCCCTGAGCTGCGATTGGCCGACGGGGAGACCGTCCCGGGTGGCGGAGACACGCGCTGATTGGGCGACAGCGGCCACTTTCTCTTCCCATCCCTAATAGTGCTGAGGCCTCTGCTGCCCGGAGAGGGACCCTTGCTGCGCCCCTACCCCAGGAGCGAAGGGTGGACCGGTGGAAACTGAGACAGCCCCAGGGAGATGGCAGTTCCTGAGGGTGGAGAGGGGGTCTCTGTCTCTCTGTCTGTGCCTGCCCCTTTCTGTGTATCTCTGATCTCTCTCTCCTCTTGGATTTCTATTTCTCTGACTCTGTCTCTCCAATGTGTGTCTTTCTCTGTCTCTGACCCTGTTCCTCTCATTATGTCTCCCCATGTGTCTTTCTGTCTATATGTCTCAGTTTTTCTACCTGTGGGTCTGTGTGTGTGTGTGTGTGTCTTTCTCATTTCCCTTGGCTTACTGCCACTGGAGGGGGCACAATCCCAATAAGAAGGCATTTGGAGCCCCAGACATGTTTGGCTTTCCTTCCTCTGGTCAGTGCCCCTTGGCCTAGGCTTGTTACAGGGTCCCCCCTGTGGGGTTCCTCTCAGGAGGAGGCCGGGGTGTGCTGATGATGTTCTTTTGTCTTCTCAGTCTGCAAGCCCACGTACTGTGAAGCATAGGAAGTCGTCGCTAGGTCCCAGGACTTGCTAGTTGAACGGTGGGGTGGGGAGCAGAGAGGGAGGGTGGTGGGGAGAGAAACCATCTCTTCTTCTTGATTTAAAAACCCCTCTGGGAAGCCAGGGCTCTAAATCTCTACATATAGATCCCCAATGCGTCGACAGAGATGCGTCTATATGTTAAAGTTTTGCCTGGCTGCAGCGTTTGTTCTCAGGAATTTATTATGGCATTCAGACTAAACTGCTGGAAAAATAAAAGGAGCGAAGTCTTGGCTAGGAGCTGAAGTGTCCCCAGCAGGATATGACGCCAGGAGTGTTGTAAAGACTGTCTGTCCTTAGAGAAGGTACCATTGTGCATAGCCTTTTATGTATAACTTGGTAAGTGCCAGCGAACTCGCCTCCTTTACACCCCTGAGTGCCAGCCCCGCGCTCCGCACTGCGCTTTATTCGCTCCAGCCTATTCAGGGACTGTCACTCCGGGGCCGAGAGGTATTCAAGGCCTTAATCAATCAAAAGGATGAGAATCGGGCAGGTTTTTCCCTTTGAAATAAAGGAAACAATGACTTCTGGGCTTCAAGTTCCCCCTTTTCCTTTTACAATTTTCGAATTTTTTCTGCGCCTGGAGTTCTCCAACCCCCCCGCCCACCTCCTCTTCCCCCACCTTCTTTGACAGTTTTGACCTGGACTCGGGCCTCCAATCCTATTTCCCCACCCCCTAATTAAGGCAAACTCAGAAGGCAAGATGGGGAGGAGGGATACAGCTACTCAACAGTCCGTAAGTTGGCCCTTTAAAAACCCACTCACAAGTGGAGAAAACAAGCTTTCAGGCCGCCTGTTGTCAAACGGTTTGGTTGACCCTCAGAGCAGCTTAGACTGGTCTCTGGAGGCTCTCAAAAATGTCTGGACCCATGGGAGGGGGCGGCATGTGCATTCATGGCACAAAGCAGAGAAGCTAATTGCAATAAAGCCCTGTTTAACCTGGTTTTACATAAAATGATTCAATTTGTCAAGGGGAAAATTTTCTCAATTTCTATTTGAAAAGGGAGACACAAAAGTCTGTGTCCTTATTTCCGAAGCTACTTCTCAGGGAAAGCGTTTCGAGGGCTAGACTTTTATCAAGATTTCTTCTTCCAAAAGGTTGAGCGGAGCCGACGGAGCACTTTCTAGGGTCAGTAGTAATGATTGGGGGAGGGAGGTACCCGAAGTGTATTTTAAGAGGGCAAAAGTAGGCTTAACTCTCAACTAACAATTGCTTGTGAGCAATTAAAAAACGTCTAGGGCTGAGTCTCATTTGCTTTTGAGCGGATGACTCGGTCTCCAGGCCCTCCCAGCGTTGACCTGTCGCTCTCCTGCCGCGTGTTCTCGCTCCTGAGAGCCTGCAGATTCGTGAAGGGACGCACTTGCTGCAGACGTCATTCCCCTGGGTCCCGTAAGCTGGAGAACCAGCGACACTATTGAACAGAGGTACTGCCTGTTGGACTGGGTCTCAAGTGCCCATGGGGGCTGGTCCAGCAGGCGCATCCGTAAACTAGCCTCCACTTGCTATAAAAATGTACAAATGGAGGCTATGAGGATGTGTGGGAGTTGCGGACCCCATGACTGCCGGAGTCGGCAGGCGACTCATTGTCTCTCTTTCCCCAGTGCTCTGAGGTTTACGTGCGACCAGAGGATTAGCTCGGCCCTTCTCCACCCCGGCAGCAGCCAGAGGTCCCCAGAGACCAGGGCAGGGAGAGGGGTTGAGGGGAGCTTGCGGTGGGCACCCTCAGGCTCCAGACATCTGGGCGACTTCCAGAGACCTAGGGAATCTAAATTCCTCTTGGTGTGTGTCCCCAAGTCCGACCTAGGAGGGCCGGGACGTCAATATTGGCAGGGGCTCACGGCCGATGGCGCCCACACGCTGCCCAGAGCCGGGGACTCTGAAGAACTGCGCAGCAACAGGTCGCAGGAATACCGGGTGATTCTCAGTTTCCCAGACTGGTTTCCAAGAACACACCCCAGTTCCATACTTCAGCCAGTCTTTCTCCATCTCCAAGGCTTGGGCCTCTTCCTTACTTCTTTCTGAAGTCTCTGGAAGCCGCGGCCACCCCGCCCCCAATCCCCGCAGCTGGATGGAAGCGTCCTCCCAGGCCACTTCCCCTATGGGGAGCCTGTGGGCCACGAAGTCCTGGTGCCGAATTTGGCCACGGTACAGACGCTAATTAAGAAAGGAGTGACGCAGCGGTGGGCCTTGGAAGGCGAGGGCCCTTGCCCTGCAGCGCAGCACTGAACCCAGGTTTGAGAGGCAGCATCATTTCCCAAGGCTGACAAATTACGCAGAAAGCGTCCGGGGAGTCTCTTCGACATTTTTGTGCAGGAGCCTGGCATCCACCCGCTACTTGTACACGTGCAAAATGAAACTGTATCCTCGAGGACAATAATAAAATAATTTGTTGGACTAAAAAAAAAGAAGAAGAAGGAAAATAACTTGCTGTTGCCTCCTCTCCTCCTCTGATCCTAGTTTCACACTGCAGGCGAAATTAACAGCAGGACGGCTGTGCAGCCTGGGTAGAGCATGCCGGTTCACTTGAATTGAAGGTTCTCCTGGTTTGGATGCGTGGATGTACATCCCAACCTCAATCCTCGATTTGGTTCTGCCTGGGCAGCAAAATTCCCGTCAGCGTGCAGCCTCTGCACTGGGGACTCCACGGCCCAGCACAAAAGTTTCGTGGCTCCTGGGCTTATCTGGCCTCCGAAGGATGACTTCACTTCCAGCTGGGCACAGGTCTTAAGAGGAAATTATGATCTCTGCAAAACAATGTCTCTGACCTGGGAGGGGGGAGGGGATTGGTGTCTGCCACCCAGGCCTTTTTTGCCCCTTCTGGAGGGCTGGCTCCGGCAGGCTGGCGTGGTTGAGGGCCAGCTCCTGGCCGCCCGCCCGGCTTCGGGCGTGACTCTCAGGAAGCAGTTAGAGGTCCGGCAAAACGCCGCGAAACCCTCAATCACACAGAAAGGCTGCCCCAGGCTTACGGTAGGAAATGAAAACGCCAGGTTCCTGATTCCGAGCTTCCGGGCTGGATGCGACGATACCGGATTGGTGAATGCGCGGGTTCAACCCGCGGTCCACTGCCGCTGCGACGGTCATTAGGCCCCCCGCAGTTATTTGTCAAAAGCATTGGCGCCGCTATTCTCCCCATCGGAAAAATCAGTCCGGACGGGTTCGGATTTAGGGACTGGACGAGGACCTGGGCGCCGCATTGAATAGGCCTGCCAAAGTGGGTTTGCCCTGCAAACTGAGGGAGCTACCCGGAACCTATGAGCGGGTTCTCAATAAAGAACATACGGTTTGTGGGAAGAAAGGAAGGAAGAAGGAATAGAGGACAGGAAAAGGAAGAGAGAGGAAGAACAGAGGTGTAAAAATGTACATATTTTGAAGGGCAATAAAGGAGGGAGAAAATGAATCTCAAGGCATTATGGGCCCTACACATTCATCTGGGTTTGTGAAAATCGTTTCTGTGCAAACAAGGAAGACAAGCTGCCAGAGCCCGATTTCTCTAGGGAAAAAAAATCATCTTGTAAAAAATTAACATAAGTTTTGTCTAATTTTCAAGTACTGTTCTACCCAATTGGGTAAAAGTTTACTGTGGATGTTTAGAAAAGAAATTCGGTAACTGCCTTGCTGGGGTGTGTGTGTGTGTGTGTGTGTGTGTGAAACCTGTTGTGTGTGTGGAGGGGGATAAGTGTTGAGGGGCCTTACTTAGCCGGGGTGTGGCTGGGGGCAGCCTGGGCCTTGGAGAAGAGGGCAAGGCCGATCTGGGCCGAGGTGAGGCGAGGAGGTGTTGGGGGAAGTAGGGACGGGAGCAGAGCTGCAGAAAGTGAATAAGGCAAGGGTAGAGTCTCGGTTTCCTTGACGCCTGGAGCAAAAAGATAGGCAAGTGACCACTCCAGGAACTCCTGCCTCAGGGTGTCTGGACACAAACAGCCCCGGGTGTGGGTCTTGCTCTTCCGCGTGGAGTGGGTGGGGGGGGAAGGGTGGGGAAGGGGGTGGGGAGCTCACAGGCCTTGCTCTCTCTCCAACTCCACTCAGCCCCAGTGCCTGAACCACTTCTCACCCCGGATCCCTTCAACCCCCACAGGAAGTTTCTTCCCCAGATGGATTTTACGGGGGGGAATAAGGGGAGAGGGCGCAAGGAGCAAGAAAAAAGAAACCTGGGAGGCGAATGTTCAAACCTAGGGTCTCCTCACTGAGCCTGGACCCACGCCACAGTGGGGTCACCCAAGCCGGAGGCGGCAGGCTGCGGGTGAGTTTAGCACCCACGCTCCTTGGGTTTTAAAAGCTCATCTTGAGCCAGAGACCGTACAGGCAGCTAAGCAGAGCAAACGCGAAAGGTGCAGGAGGCAGGGTTTCCAGGGCCCAAGCCGGGTGGGATCTGGCCTGCCGCCGCGCGGTCCCAGGACTGGAAGTAGAAAAGTCAGGAAGCTGCGCGTACCTATCTCTGGGAGACCCCGGTCCACACCAGGGCGGCCACTGAGAGCCCACCGCTCACACACCAGGGGAGGGACCCTCCAGCTCTGGGACTCAGCCTCTCCTGACACCCTCCCCCTTTCAAAGGAGGGGAGGAGAGAGGAGGTGAAGATGAAAGAGAGAGAGGGAAGGAGTGGGGAAGATAAAGAGAAAGAGAGGAGAAAAGGAAAGAAAGAAAGAAAAAAGAAAGGGAAGAAGGAAGGAAGAAAGGAAGGAAGGCAAGAAACTCTTATTACCACAACCAAACCAGAAGCCTCAGCATTTTGAATCTCTAGACATGATTTGCATTAAGTTCCTTCCCAGATTTTAAACTTTGTCTTCATCTCACTTCCTGCAGGAAAACGTGCATTTTCATTTCCTCTTTTAAATAAAGTTTCCCTTTCTCGAGATGAACCTTTAAATCTGTGTAGGCTTTGGGGCCAGGGGCAGGACAATAATTTTGATTGCGAAGTTTGGAGATGGGAGAACCGTGAGGAGAAACTCAGAAAAGATGAAAACTGACCATCTCGGAACTGAAACAGATTAAAGGAGGAGACAGAGAAACGCGCTGATTAGCCGGAGGTAGCACCCGGCAGAAGTGCAGACACCTCGCTAACCCGAAGCCGGCTCAGAGCCATCTTTCAGAAAGCTGTCCCGGGTCCCCCAGGTGGCCCCGCGCAGGTCATTCTTTCGGTCTTGTTTCTTCACCCCAGGACACTTCGTGAGGGACATCCCAGCCCCCGGACACCCAGCCCGGCCAAGAGTTAAGACAAGTACCCCCAAGAGGAATGAGCTTCAGAGAGCCTTTCTTCTTCTAATCTTCTTCTTCTTTTTCTTCTTCTTCTAAACGAAATCTAATACTATCTGGCTGCAAAAATGTATATCACCAGCTCAGAGGCTGAAAGATTAACATTTGGATATGTAGGAAACGTAATCTGCGTGGCTAATTGATTCTCGGCGTATCAGTTTAAAGGATAAAGATCGATATCTACATGATGGATATTGTATTAATAGGGGCATAAATAAAGGCCGAAGAGTCGTTACCGAAACCTTTGAAGCCACTTCCCGGCTCTTGGGCCCTCCACGCGGCCATTCGG